>PVJO010006588.1:73060-88206 GCA_004026905.1 Hystrix cristata | reverse complement strand
CTGCATATAGACTCTTTAGGTTGAAGATGGCAAGAGCCCCTTTGATCAAATGACTTGACTGTTCTAATTGTCAGCGTCCTCCTGCCAGAACCCAGTGAAAACACACCTGATGCTGAAAACGTTGGGTTTATTACTCATTGCAACAAAAGAGAATGTGCACTTCAGGGAATAGTGAGGCTTCTCGCTGAGTGTGTACTTAAGGTTCATTACAAGCCCCGGGCTTGTGTGAAGTGATGTTTGAGAGATACTGAGTCTTGCTCTGGATGTGATGCTTTTGAATATGTTAATACATTTCATCTGGAAGGAAGGAAGAAGGGAAGAAGGGATTGAAGCCAGAGCCGTGATGGGCAAAGAAGCTCAGCTACACATATCAGCCAGTTTGGGGGTGCTTGGTCATTTTCGTGGACTGGACATTATTCATACTTGTGCTCTGTGGTGATTACAGATCGTTCTTAATTTGTCTTGCGTCTCACAGTCACGGTGGCCTTATTTGACACTGACGTTCTGTGGAATTCTGTGTGCCCTTCAGAAGAGCACCAAGACTGTGAGTTCTGAGGGCCGGGACAGCTCTCCCAGATACTGGAGTTGTTTACTTTTTCTCACAGAGACCTTGATCTAAGTACATCCAATGCGAAGCTCAGGACGATGATGAGGCAAGAAAGGGCGGGCTTATTTAGAGCTCCAGGCATCTGAATTCTTCTGCATTCAGCCTGATTTCTTTTATCTGCTTGTGTAGATTTACATCACAGTAGAAATATGGGTAAGTTAAATAAGAAAGGTCTTCCACAGTGCTGACATCTGGCCATGTTAATCAACTGCACCTTTCTTTTTCATCTTGTCTTCCATTTATGTCAGTTACCTAGTAACTGATTTCCCGGCTTTTCAACTTTCAGTTTAAAATAAAGCTTTTCCAAGTTACTACATACTTTCTAAAATTTTATTTTAATACCCTTACATTTCCACTTACTAGTAATTGTCTTTCTGAATTAAAACATAAAGGAAATTTACTATTTAAAATTACACTTTACAAGGTATTTTGAAAATGACTGGTGAATAAAACATGGGCACATGTATGAACTAACTTTCTCCTTGTCTTTCACTTTTCATCATTTTTACTATGATGTATCTATTTGTGGGTTTCTTTGTGTTTATGCTACTTGCAGTTGACTGAGCTTCCTGGTTATACAGGTTGTAGCTTTTTAAAATAAATTTGAGACATTTTAAGCTATTATTTACTGAGATACTTTGCTCTCTTGCTCTCTCTTTCTCTCTTCCCCCCTTTCCTTTTAGTATTCCTATTATGTATGTGTATCTGGTGTACTTAATGTTGTCCATATTTCTTTGAGTCTCTGTTCATTTCTTTTCATTATTTTTTCTCTCTGTTCTTCACCCTGCCTAAACTCTATCAATGCATCTTCAAGCTTGCTGATTCTTCCACCAGTTCGAGTCTGTCAAATCCCTGTAATGAATTTTTCATTTCAGTTATTGAATTTTCCAAATCCAGAATTTCCATTTGGCCCTTCCTTCTTTCTTATTTATTTATTTATTCATATCAGTACATGTCTGCAGTACATAATGATTATGTTTCTCATGGGGAGTTGGTACATGTACATAACACGTATTAATTTTTAATTCTACCCTTCCCATTCCTCCCTGTTCCTTCCAACTTCCTATTTCATTTTTTTCTTCTAATTCTTTTTTCTCCATCCTTTTCCCCCTCCATTCCCTCTCTCCTCCCTCCATCTCTTGTTTCCCTATCCACTTGAAAAAAGATCTTCCAATTTCTACTTATCTTTTATTTTCCCCCCTCTGTATATATTTGAGTTCCTCATATAAGAGAAACCATGCAATAGTTAAGCTTCTGTGTCTGAGTTATTTCACTTAAGATTATGGTCTGAAAGTGCATCCATTTACCTACGAATGCCTCAAGTTTATCTTTCTTTGTGGCAGAATAGAACTACATTGTGTATAAATACCACATTTTCCTTACCCATTCATCTGTTGATGGGCATATAGGCCATTCCCAAGATTTAGCTGTTATAAATTATGGTGCTATAAACATGGCTATGTATGTATCACTGTGACATGATGACTTTAACTCTTTCAGGAAGATACCTAGAAGGAGAATAGCTGGGTCAAATAGAATTTCTATTTTTAGTTTTTTAAGTAATCTTCATAGAGGCTGTACTAGTTTACAATCCCACCACTAATTTCTTTTTTTCTCACAGCCTTGCTGGCATTTGTTGTTATTTGATTTTTTGATGAGAGCCATTCTTTCTGGAGTAAGATGCTATCTTAGTGTTGTTTTAATTTGCATTTCTTTAATGGCCAGCAACGCTGAACATTTTTCATATATTTATTGGTCATTTGTATTTCTTCTAAGAAGTGTCTTTCATTCCAGTGGCCCAGTTTTTGATTGGGTTGTTTGTTCTTGGGGGATCTAATTTTTTGAGTTCTTTATATATTCTAGATGTTAGTCCTCTGTCCTTTTGTCCAGCTGGCAAAATTTTTTCCCCAGAATCTTCACTCCATTGGTTGTTTCCTTTGCTGTGCAGAAGCTTTTTAGCTTGTATGTCCCCCCATTTTTTGATTATGCATATTATTTAACGCTCCAGTGAGGTTCTATTCAGAGAATCCTTGCGGATGCCTGTGTCTTCAAGAGTTTTACTTATTATATCTTCCAGCAGATTATCTCCTTCTCCATTTGGTGTGGCACTGTCCTCCTACTTTTACTTCATTATTTAATAATGTTATCCTTTACTTCTGTGAACATTTTATAATGACTGCTTTGAAATACTTTTGTTAAGTCAGACATCTGATCCCTCCAGGCTATTTCTACTGACTTCTCTTCTTCTGGTATGTGGGTCATAATTTCCTGTTTCTTTACAAGTCTTCCCTTTTTATTTTGTTGTAAAATGGACATTTTGGGAAATATAGCCTCTCCGGGGGCTGGTCCCTCTTCTTCCAAGATTTGCTTGTGTATTCATTTAGTGATGACTGGGTTGTTTTAGTAACGTCTATCCCACCAGCTCCCCCCAAAATGGTGTTGAGCCTCATGGGGTACCTCATGGGGTACACTCTGCAGATGCCCACAGCCACCCTGGGGTGACCTCGAGCTTGGAAGCACTCTCTCACACTCTTTTCATCAGTGTAACACACTGGCTGTTAAACTCTAGTAATTGATTGCCCTAATGTTTTGATAGAGGATAAATTCCTCTACAAAGGACTCCAACCGAATTGTAATTCCTTTAAAGGTTTGTGAGATCCTTGTTTGATATGTATTCTGGCCCTGAGGAGGGCTCTTCCTAGCTGTTACTTGCCAGCTTTCTCTGGCAAACTTGTTACCCTGCACCAGGGTATGTTAATTAGATGCAAGAATCTCTTCCCAATAGTCTTTTAACTCAACTTCTACTGTGTTTTTGGTTTTTCGTTTTTGAGACAGGGTCTCACTATGTAATTCAGGCTGGCCTCGAACTCACAACGCAGCCCAGCATAGTGAACTCACAGCAATCCTCCCTCAGCCTCTGGAGTGCCAGGATCACAGGCATATGTCACCATACCCGGAACTTCACTGTTCTCGAGAGTGCCCTTCAGTATAAACTTCATACACTGTTGCAAATTAAGTCAGTTTCTTTGGAAAGACACTGGAGCTGTTTATGGCCTGCTTCTCCTCCTAGGTAAAATCCCTGAGCCAGCGCGCTGGAGCTAAGTGTGCAAACAATGACAAAATTCCGAATGACACTCATTCTGAGTGCTGAAGTGCCCGTGGGTTAGGTAGGTGGGTGGGGGCACAGGAACCTGAAGTCCTCTCACCTTGCCCCTCCTTTCATGAAACCACAGCCCTACACTTTGGGGGCCCAGGTTCTCAGTGTGCCATGTTAAAATGCAAATTGGGCAGAAAAAGGAAGCTCCTACCTTTCAACTGCACTCATCTAGGACTTAGACTCGGCAACAGGAAAGCTGGATGTAGGATGAGCAGTGCGGAAGTGCCCTGGCTTGGGGCTGGGGGAGAGGGATCCTGTGTGGCTGGCTGGAGGAGTTCAGACCAGGGTTCTGCCTCACCGAGCTGGGGGAGTAGGAGAGAGGGCTGCAGTGGTCTTGGGTCAGATACTACTGACTCTCATCTCGCTCCAAGTTCTCATAGATTTTCTTGAAGATTTTTAAAAATCTGCTGTTCACCCTTAGGATCATTGCCAGGGGCTTTGGGTGACTTATACCAGTTTACTAGGGAATGGGTCAACAGAGGAGCTCTGTAAACTGTCAGGCTGGAGTCAGTTTGCCATTTATCCTGAACTTTTATAAATACAGTACAGTACTATGTCAATAAGCAACATTTTCAATAAATCTCTGTAGTCATCGTTTATTATTCCCTGGGGATAAGTTTCTAAAAGTAGACACTCTGGATGACAGTTGACACTTCAATACCTATTTACCAACTGTCTTTCAGAAAGTTTTGATCAAATTCTCTTCTAGCGGGGAATGAGTCTGCCATCTCACCACATCCTCATCAGTCCTGGGTATTGTCATTTTTCTAAAACTTTGCCAACTTTTCAAAGAAAAAGAATTTTTAACTAAAAACTTCTACTATGGAAAATTTCAAACACACACAGCACAGATCAGTGAGCCTCCACATGTGCACATCTTCTAGATGCAGTGACTACCAACTGACAGACAATATTGATTCATCTATACACTTAATCATTCTTTTTCTAATGTGGGAGACTGAAACCAGCGCCATACTAGGTAAGTGCTCTACCACTGGGCTACATCTCTATCCTGGGACTCTCTTTATAAACTTATATCCAAAAATACAGAAGTTGCAGATATTAATGGAGTACCACATTAATGGGGTTCCTAAACCTTTGTGGATACCAAAATCTAGGCACGCTCAAAGTGGTATTTGCAAATGACTTACACACAGCCTCCTGTATACTTTAAATCATCTCTAGATTATTTGTAATATGGAACACAATGTGAATGTTAGGTAGATAGCTGTTATACTGTACAGTTTAGGGAATACTAAACATTACTATATAACATACAGCAATGTTTGATACATGTATACTTTACATGATGTCTTCTCAAATATTTATCATTTCTTTGTGGTGAAAGCTTTCAAATCCTTTCTTCCAGCTTTTTGAAATGTGCAGTGTGTAACTGTCATCTGTAGTCACTATACTGTGCAATAGTACCCTGGAGCTTGCTCCTATCGAACTATATCCTAATGCCCATTGATTAACCTTCCCCCACATGTCCCCCACTTTTACCAACCTCTGGTAATCATTATTCTATTTGCAAATTCTACTGAGATTGACTTTTTAAGATTCCATATATGAGTAAGATCATGCAGTACTCATCTTTCTGTACCTGACTTATTTCATTAACATAATGATCTCCGGTTTCATCCATGTGAATGGCAGGATTTCATTCTTTTTATGGATGGGTAATATTTCTATTGTGTATATGTATCACATTTCCTTAATCCATTTGTTAGTTAATGGACAAGTAAGTTTGTTTTCTTTTCTTAGCCATTGTGGATAATGCTACACTGAACAGGGGAGTGCAGCTGTCTGTTTGATTTACTGATTTCATTTTCTTTGGACATATACCCAGCAGTGGAATTGCAGGATCATATGGTGGTTCTATTAATTTTTTGAGAAACCTCCATACTGTTTTCCATAATAACTATACTACTTTATATTCTCATCAACAATGGTTTCCTTTCCTCCAAATCCTTACCAGTACTTTTTTTTTCAAATTTTAATTTTTATTAGTACATGTTTGAAATAAGCACTTGTTATCTTTCGTTGTTTGTATGTGGTACTGGGAGTTGAACTCAGGACCTTCACACTAAGTTATATCCCCAGCACTTTTTAATTTTATTTTTGAAACAAGCTTTCACTAAATTGCCTAGGCTGGCCTAAGGCTTGTGATCTTCCTGTACCAGCCTCCCACATGACTGGACTTATCGGTGTGTGCCACCGCATTTGGCTATCTTTAGTCTTTTTCGTATTACCTGTTCTTACTGGGATGAGATAATATCTCTCTATGTTTTTGAGTTGTATTTCCATGATTAGTGATATTGAGCATTTTTTCATGTACTTGTTGGCCATTCATGTGTCTTCTAAGAAATGTCTATTTAGATCTATTTCCCATTTTAAATCATACTCTTTTTTTGTTATTGAGCTTTTGGAGTTTTAAAAATATATTTTGGGGCTGGGGATTTAGCTCAGTGGTTAAAGTGCTTGCCTTGCAAGCACAAGGACCCGAGTTCGATCCCCAGCACCAAAAAAAAAAAACCAAAAAAACAAAACAAAATATATATTTTGGATATGAACCCCTTGTCAGATATTGTTATTTAAACCTAAAACATCCCCCAGTCTCCTGTGTTCAGAGGTGAGGCTTTTTGAAGGTGATTGGATGACAGGGATATTACATTTGACAATGGATTAATCCATTGATGAGTTTATAACTGCTGTTAGGAGATGAGGTTTCTTTGGAATAGATGGATAGCTGGAGGTGTGACCTGAGTGTGTTCTTGTCCCTGGCTCCTTCCTCTCTCTCTCTGCTTTCTGGCTGCATGAGTTGAGCAGCTTTCCTCTTTCATGCTTTTCCATCATGCCTTTGTGTGTGTTTTTCTAAGCAGGATCTCACTATCTAGCTCAGGCTGTCCTTGAACTCATATGTAGTCCAGGCTGGCCTTGAACTCATGGTGATCCTCCTGCCTCAGCTTTCCAAGTGCTGGGATTACAAGTGTGCACTACCGTGCCTGACCATCATTGTATTTATGCCTTAGAGCCAGTCCACCATGGACTGAACTCCCCAAAACCACGAGTCAAAATAAACCTTTCTTCCTTTAAATTGAGGGTGCTGGGTATTTTGTCCCAGGAATGGAAAAGCTAATACAGATGTATACATTATATCTCAGGCTTTAGGTTGTCTTTATACTTTCTGAGTATTTCCATTGCTGTGCAGAAGCTTTTTAGTCTTATGTAATTCCATTTGTTTATTTTTGCATTCATTTCTTGTGCTTTGAGGTCTTGTCCAACAAATCCTTGCCTATTCCAATATTCTGAAGCATCTGCCTTATATTTTCAAAATTCTAGACGTGCCAGTTTCAGGTCTTATATTTAAGTATCCATTTTGAGTTGATCTTTGTAATTGTTGAGAAATAGAGGTCTTAGCTTCATTCTTCTGCATGTGGATATCTAATTTTCTGAATACCATTTATTGAAAAGACTCATTTCTCCAATTTGTGTTTCGGCACCTTTGTTGAAAATCAACTGGCTGTAGATGTGTGGGTTCATTTCTAGGCTCTTTATTGTGTTCCATAGGTCTATGTGTCTTTTTCTACTATTTTTGGTTACTAGAGTTTTGTGTATGTTTTGAAGTCCATAATGTATACTTCTTTTTTTCTCAAAATGGCTTTGGGTTTGTGTGTGTGTGTGTGTGTGTGTGTGTGTGTGTGTGTGTGTGTGTGTGGTTCCATATAAATTTTAGATTTTTTCCTAGTTTGATAAAGAATGTCATTGCTATTTTAATAAGGATTACATTAATCCTAGAAATTGTTTTGAGCAATTTGGACACTTAAAAGTATTGATTCTCCTATCCATGAACATGGGATGTCTTTCCACTTTCATCTATTCTCTTTCTTTCATCAATGTTTTATAATTTTCATTATAGAGATTTTTTTCACTGTTTTGGTTACATTTATTCCTATTTTATTTTTGAAATTATTGTAAATGGTATTGCTTTGTAAATTTCTATTTCAGGTAATTCCTTATTGCTATATAGCAATGCCACTTATTTTTCCATGGTGAATTTGTATCCTGCAATTTTGCTGAATTTATTTATTAGTGCTAAAAGATTTTTTTCTTGATGGAAACTCTGGGGTTTTTTATACAGCAATATAAGGTCACAGGGCCAGGCATGGTGGCACATTTCTGTAACCCTGGCACTCAAAAGGCTGAGGCAGGAGGATTGCCTTGAGTTTGATTCCAGCCTGGGCTGTGTCGTGAGCTCAAGGATAGCCTGAACTATACAGCAAAACCCTGTCTCAAAAATAACAATAACAACGAAAAAGTTATGTCACAGGCAAACTGTGACAATTTGAATTTTCTCAGTACTCTTTTTAAAATAACATAACCAGATTGCATTATTGTGCTTTAGAAAATTAATAATAATTTCTTAACTTTTTCAAATATCTCTCATTGTCGCACAAAAGCCCTTTTTTTCAGATTTTTGGATCAAGGCTTAAATACTGCCCATTATGATTGGTTGTTATATCTCTTAACTATCATTTAAATTTTCATTTAACTACAAAATCCCCTTCCATATATTTTATCCTTACATTTTTTGAAGAAATTGAACTGTTTTATATGGTCTGGATTTTGATAATTTCATCTCCATTATGCTTTTTAAAATGTTCTTCTGCCCTCTCTATTTCCTTTAAATGGAATTTAGACCTAGAGTACTAGTGGTGAGCTGGAACATATGCTGCAGCAAGCTGTATCATTGAAAGCTCTAAAAGATTCACCGTCGCTGACCTAGAGGCTTCATCAGATTCAAGTGCAAATATTTGACAAAACTACATCACAGAGTATAGTATGTTCTTCTTTTGAAAGGCACATGTAGCCAGGCGTGGTGGCACATGCCTGTAATCTCAGCACTCCAGAGGCTGAGGCAGGAGTATCACTGTGAGTTTGAGGCCATCCTGGGCTACATACCAAGACCCTGTCTCAAAAAATAAAAAAAAATAAAAAAAGAAAGGCACATGTCTGGCTGTTCCTTTTTTCTGATGCTAACAAGTATTGACAGTGCTAAGGTTCATGTATTCAGTAGAGGTTCATTTTCACGTCCAATTGCATTGCCTAAGAATGACAGTATGAAGTTGAATATGAGTGATTATCCTTGTTTCTTATTCCTGATCTTAGAGGGAATACATCTATTTTCTTCTTCTCAATTTTTAAATGAATATATGCTTGCAGTATGTGGTATACACATTCATCATGGGAGAACTGGTACCTATACATATTACTTCTTGATCTTTTTATTTCTCCTTCCCCTCCTCTCCCTCCCATCTCTCCCCATCCCCAGACCCCCTTCCCACTCATTCAAAGAACCAATTCTTTATTCATTGATACCTTGTATTATTTTTTAGTCTTGATTTCATTAATTTCTGCTGGGCTCTTTATAATTTCTTTCCTTCTATTACTTTCAGATTTCGATTGTCCTTGTCTTTGTAGGACCTTAAAATGCATCATTAGGTTATATATTTGGGGAAAGTATCTAGTTTCTGATAATTAACTAACACATTAGCTTTAAATTCTAACACATTTGTTTATCTGGGTGAGAGAATTGCTCTCTATTTCTCATTGCTGAGGGTGTGCGTGAGTATATGTGTATGTATGTGTTATCAGAGATAAGTGTTGGATTTTTTTCCAATTACTTTTTATTGATAGGATATGTTCATATGATTTTTATTTGTTAACCCGTTGAAGTGAGGAGTTACATCAATTAATTTTTAAATGTTGAACAAGACTTGCATACTTGGAATACAGCTTGCTTGGTCATGGAATATATTTATTTCTAAACATTGTTAAGTTTGATTTGCTAATTGTTTGCAATTGTTGAGGATTTCTGTATCTATGTTCATGGAAGACATTGGTTATAGTTTTCCTTCCTTTTTTTTTTTTGGACACAGGGTCTCACTATGTAGTTCAGGCTGGCTCGAACTCACAATAATCCTCCTGCCTCAGCCTCCTGAGTGCTGTGATTACAGGTGTGTGCCACCATGCCCAGAGGTTTGTGTTTCTTTCTTGAAGTATCTTTGGTTTTGATATTTGGTAATTCTAGGCTGATAGAATGAGTCAGGAAACAATCCCTCTGCTTTTGTTTTCTGGAAGAGATTGTAGAGTATAGGCATTATTTTTTTCTTCATGAATGTTGTGTATATTTCACCAGTAAAACCATGTGGACCTGGTATAATTTCTGTTCCGAAAGGTTATTATCAATTTAATTTATTTAGTAGATCCAGGTCTATTCAGATTATTTCTCTTTGGGTTAGTTTTGGTGGATTGTGTCTTTCAAGGAATCGATTTTGTCTAAGTTACCAAATTTATAGGCATAGCATTGTCATAATTTTCCTTTATCATTTTTTAACTCCAGGGAGAGCAGTCGTAATCTTTCTTTCTTCTTTTTTGCTGTGGGTGGGGCAGGGTCTCATTAAGAACTTCAGGCTGGCCTCAGACTCTGGGCGATTCTCCTGCCTTGGCCTCTCAAGTGCTGGGATCACAAGCACATACCACCATCCTTGGCTCCCCCTCATTAATTTCTAATAGTAGTAATTTGTATATTATCTCTGTTTTTGTTGGCTAGACTGGCTAAAGGTTGTTCAATTTTATTTTTATTTATTTTTCTTATTTTTGTTGCTAGAGATTGAATTTAGGGCCTTGCACTTGTTAGGCAAGCACGCTACCCCTGACCTAAATCCCCAACCTGACTTTTAAAAGTCTGTTTTTGTTTTCACTGATTTTATCTATTTCCTACTTTTGATTCATTGATTTCTGCGCTCTCTCTCTCTCTCTCGCTCTCTCTCTCTCTCTTTGATACAAGGTCTTGCTATGTAGTTCACGCTGGCCTTGAACTTGCAGTAATCCTCCTACCTCAGCCTCCCGAGTGCTGGGATTACAGGTGTGCTCTGCTCTAATTTTTATTATTTCTTTTTTCTGCTTAGTTTGAGTTTAATTTGCTCTTTTTGTTTCTAATTTTCTTTTTTTTAAAGGACAGTTTATTTAAAAGTGGTGAAAAAGGGGGAAAAGGAGATGATAGATAGCTACTCGATGAGTAGGGATCATTCGAAAGCGAAATACTCTTGTTTCTAATTTTCTAAAGTGGAAACTTACTGCTATGGTTGGTATGTGGGGTATACCTCAAAGGTATTAAAGGCTTGGTCACCAGCCTGGGAGGTGGCGGAAACTTTAGGAGAGGAAGCCTAGTGGGAATAAGTTAGATCCCTGGGGGAATGCCCTTGAAGAAGATACTGGGACCCCAGTTACTTCCTGTGTCTCTCTTTGCCTCCTCTGTGATACCCTTTCACCATGACGTATGGTGCCATATCAGACCCAAAACAAGAGAGTCAACTATGGACTAAATCTTTGAAACTGTGGGCCAAAACACACTTCCCCTTTTAAATTCTCAGGTACAGTCTTTGTCATAGTAATGGAAAACTGACCAAAACACATTACCCATTTTAGATTTTTCTGGTAAATGCAATTAATGGAACAAATTTTGATTCTAACTGCTTTTGCCACATCTCAAACATTTTGATATTATATTTTCATTTGCCTTTTATTAAATTATTTTAAAAATTTCTCTTGACACCCTTTCTGTGATATACTTATTATTTGGAAGACTGTTACTTAATCTCCAAACGCTTTGGAATTTTCTATCTTTCCTTTTGATTTTAAATTTAATTCCATTGTGATCTGAGAGCATGCTTAGTATACCTTCTGTTTTGTGTCCATAATAGAATCTGTCTTAGTGAAAGTTCAATGCATTATGAGAAGAATATGTATTCTGTTGATGTTGGGCAAAGTATTTATAATTATTAAGAAATTGGGTGAGATCACTTAGAGTGCTTCTCCACTCATCTCAGACAAATGGAATCATATTCTCTGGAGGTAGGCCACAAACATTGGTAATTTTGGAAGCTATATTGTGATTCTATTGTGCCCTGGTATTGAAAACCTCTGATACAGAGACATGGTATCCATGGAAGAGACAAGAAGTGGGCTAAAGACTAAGCTCTGGGGCCCTCCAACATTTAGAATTTAGCCCCTGGCCTGTCTTCAGCAAGAATGCTGCTAGGTCGGTTTAGCTAGAACCCTCTTACCCCTCATACTTCCTATTTTCTTAGCTGACCATTGGATTCAACTGGGAGCTGACGATTCTTTGCTTAGGCAAACTTTGGTCAGGCTTTTGTTGTGTTGGTTTTGTTTTTGAGACAAGGTTTCACTATGTATTTGAGGCTGGCCTTGAACTCACTAAGTATGTAGCCAGGCTGGCCTTAAACTAGCAGTGATCATCCTGCCTCAGCCTCCTGTGCTGGGAATGCACCACCACATCTAGCTTAGTCAGGCTTTCGAACCTTCCTCTAGGGTCTGTGTATTTCCTTGTAAAATTGTTTTAGCAGAACCACCCTGCTAATTTAGTTTATCAAGAGTACCTGGTCTGGGGAGTTAGCTCAGTGGTTAGAGTGCTTGCCTTGCAAGCACAAGGCCCTGAGTTCGATCTCTAGCACCAAAAAAACAAAAACAAACTGAAGACTGCCTCACTATCAGTATCTGATCAGGCCTCTCATCCTCCATCACCCCTTCAGGAGATGATTGACCACCCAGGCCTGTCTTCAGCAAGAATGCTGCTAGGTTGATTTGGCCATAATCCTTTTGCCCCTGATACTTCTTTGTAGTAACTTTTCCATCCACTGAACTCTACTCTGCTCCTTAGATGTAGCCCCATTGCAGTGTCTCCATACCTACCATAATGGTCCTATGTAAAGTCTTCCTTATCAAGCTTAACAAGTATTGTTGAGTAATTTTTTAACAGAGCCTTTAAAAAGTGCTGACATCTGCATTCCACCAGATTCTGAGTTAATTGGCCTAGTGTGTGTGCTGGTTCTTGGAATTTTTTTAAACCCTCCAGGTGGTTCCAGTGGACAAGTTTGAGAACAACTGATTCAGAGGTTCAGGATAAGGAGAACAAGTCAGCCCAGAACACTAAGAAGCAGCACCCGATGAAGTACACGAAAGGCCAAGCACAAGACAGAGCAGGGTCCTGCAAACTGAATGGGAAAAATGTTTGAGGGAGTGATCAAGGCTGTCAAATGCCACAGAGAGCCTAAAACAAATAGATGTTGGGACATTGGCCTTAGGGACCATTGTGATTTTTTTTTTTTTTTTTTTTGGTGCTGGGGATTGAACTCAGGGCTTTGTGCTTGCAAGGCAAGCACTCTAACCACTGAGCTAAATTCCCAGCCCCATTGTGATCTTGATTAAAAAAAAAAAACAGTTAAGGGGATGGCAGTGTTGAAGGTGAAACTGGTATGGGCTCAAGAGAATGCAAAGGAAGAGGCCCACCCTGCCAACTAACTTTATTGAAAATATTTTTATTAGCTTTATAATTGTCAGAGAACCAAAATGGCAGAGTAGTGGTCAATAGCAAAATATACCTTCTCCAGGACCCAGAATCCAGACACCTAGAAAATACCAACTTGGTGGAGAGAAAGTAGTATATATCCAGGAATCAAGAGGGAATCAACAGGAAAATTAGAAGCTACAGAGAAACTGGAAAAACAAACCACAACAAAGAGAAAAGAATAAAGCACTCTGGAAGCTTTCCCTGGCTCCTGGGGAGGGGAACCTGTCTGCAGAAATAAGGTAAACCTCCAAGGTCTGGAAGTCCAGGGAGAAACTGTTACTGGAATCTCCTGGCTATGCCAAAAATGTTTTTGGGTAGCACCTTTTAAAAGTAGCTCACCAGTTAAACATGACTGAGTTCTGGGTTGTTTGCCTGTCCTTCTGGAGTTGGAGTCCAGTTCTTCTCGTCTTGAACAAAGAATTGAGCAAAACGAGCAAAAAGTAGTGACAAAGTTTCTTTGAAAATGCAAAAAGCAGGGTGAGCTATCATGAGGAAAGCCAAGATAGCAAGCTCCCCTTGGCCTCTGTGTTGTCCCTTCGATATTCTCCAAATCTTGAGGATACCCATGAGAATTTCCACATACAGGTCCTTGAGAGGTGGTGCTGGATCCCACACCTCAGGCTGATGTCAGGTCTAGGCCATCCTATTAAAAATCTGCTTGAGTTCTCTCAAGAAGTCCACATGCCCGACTTTGGGAACTGTTCTGCGCATGGGTTCTGGGGTCTTGTAATTTACAGGCCACACCTACTTCCCCAGCCAGCTTTGCTGCACCCTAATCTCCTATGCCAAAACAACAGAGCAGGTCTGCAGCATTAGCCCCAAGAAAAGCCCATGGCTATTATAAACTGTAAAAACATTACTCCAAATGGCAGACTATACTTGGAGAGGCAATCTAGTGCAGTACCTGTCATATTGCCAGAGTGTTTCATCAGGCACCATTTCAGAAAGGGATTGATTATTTAAGACAGCCTCAGAACAACCAAAACAATTTCACTACAGGGTTCCATATTACCTTTCCATAGTGACTGGGTGAGAGAAATGGGAGATAGTCATGGAGAGGATGCAGGATAGACACAGACCCCTGAAAACCTAAGCTCATGGTAGAAAGAACACAGGGCTCTGCCCGTCCATGGGGAGAAGCTGGGCCCAGCATGTGTGGCTTTCAGAAAAAGCTGGGTATGAAAGTGCTGGCATTAAGTACACAAGTCTTCTTGAATCCTTGCCCTGCTGCCTACATCCAGCACAGATCAGAGATACAATTGCCTTCCCCAACTATCAAAGTCATTAAGAACATACCTTAGTTTGGACAGTAACCACAGCCTGGAATTAAAGGACAGAAGGCCTCTGGATAGGGGGAACCTCACAACCCACAAGTTATGAGGCTAGGTGGACAAAACTAATTTGCTGGATTCCAAAATTTCAGATTTTGGAAAGAAACCATTCATTCAAATATACAGAACAAAAGCCAAAGGTGGTGGTGAATGCCTATAATCCCAGCACTTGGGAGGGTGAGGCAGGAGGATCACAACAAGTTTGAGGCATGGCTACATAGTAAATTCAAGTCTGAAATACATAGTGAGACCTTGTCTCAAAAAAAGAAAAAGTTGAAGAAAAATGTTGGACTTACTTTTTCTTTCCCCTTTCTTTTTCATTGGTTTTTTGGGGCTCAGGGACTTTTTTTTTAATCCTTTTTTCTTATTCTTTTTCTTGTTGGTTCTTTTCTGCTACATTTATCTAATTCTACTCAATTCCTTTGATACCTTAATAGACTTTTATCTCATTTTTCTCTCCTCCTTCTCATCCTCCATTCCTTAATTTTTCAAATTTTTCTTTCATTCTCCCATTCTCTATCCCTCTATCTTTATTAGTATGACCATTAAACCTTATCAGTCTTTAGATCTAGATAGTTAACTCTGCTATTACTGTTGCATTCTATTCTGTTAGTGGAG
>PVJO010006588.1:0-72960 GCA_004026905.1 Hystrix cristata | reverse complement strand
TTTCCATTTCCCTCCCCTCCTCCTCCAACAGAGCCTTCTTAGAAAGCCAACCTGTAACTTTTCTTGAATACTAGGTCCTTGTCAGTTTGTATCTACATATAGTCATTAAATTTCCGGAATTCCTGTCCTGCTTCCCCACCTGGCCCCTCAATGGCCATTTCATAAAAGGATAATTTTTGATTTGTAGATTCTTCTGAAATTGGATTTTTGTTTCTGCGCATTTTCTGAAGCTTGCTCTTGCTGCTATATTTGGAAACTGTTTATTGTTTACTTTCTCCACTTAACTGGTAATGTGCTCCTTACCGAACACTTATTCTTCCCACAGGTTTTCAGGGGCTCTGGTGTTTGGGGGTAACACATCACCATGATGGTCTCCAGGCTCCAGGTAGAAAGGCCCCTGTAGTGTTGCCTAGCAGCAGGCTCCTCTCTGGCACAAAAGGTTGGGCTGTGGTAGCATCACCCATCAAGATGTGAAATACTTTGGGGACCACATTGATAGCAGAGGACATAGCTTCCTCCCCCAGGGATTCCTACCACTTCCTGCAGCTGTTTTGCCAAAATCTTCACATGTGGTGGGTCCTGCACAGATGACAATGGCATGGTCACCACAGCAACACTGTCCTGGAGACCCTGCCCTAGTGCATGGGCCAGACTTGCAAAGAATACAAGAACAATGCCATGGGCTGCCAGTTTTGTTCGTGGTCTTAAAGGGCACTGCTTGCTGGAAATACAAAGCCATAACAGGATAGTGTTTGTGTTCAGCTATGTCTCCTGTGTTGTGGTTTATGCTGTTTTAAATTATGATTTAGAGCTGGATTGAGCCATAAAATTTCCTTATTTCGGAATACTTTGTACAAAACACAGAATTTGTTAAAAAAAATAGGCAGGCAGGAAGAAATAAAACTATTATTTGTAGATGACATGCTTCTTTTGTTTGTTTGTTTGTTTGTTTTGAGACAGGGTCTCACTATGTAGTTCAGGCTGGCCTCAAACTCATGGTGATTCTCCTGCCCTCAGCCTCCTGAGTGCTGGGATTACAGGCAAGGACCACCACTCCTGCTTAGATGGTATATTTTTACCACAAACAGAACTGAGAACTTAATGAAAATCAAGAACATCTAGTGAGGTGGCTAGTTACACAAATATATTTTTTAAAACTTTTCTACGTAAGAGCAATAAGCAACTAGAAAAATATGAGAAAAACTATTTACAATAACAAAATTGCAAAAGAAACCCCCAAAATTGCACAGAACTTAAATGAAAAAATAGAAAAATTTACTCAGAAATACCGTAATAATATAGAAAAGCATATTTCTGGATAGGAAACAAAATCTATAAACATTAATAAACTTTCTCATATAGTTTATAGGACGACTCATTCAAACCAAAATACCAATATAAGACTTTAGCAAACAAAATCAAACAAATTGACCAAGAATCCCTAATTGCACCACAGGAGGGGTCCGGTGAAGGCATCACTGGCCCTGCCGTGAGGCAGAGAACACAGAAGGGTCTGGATATCAGGAGGCCAAAGACACTGACCACCCATTACAATGAAGACACCTGGAATCCTGTCCCTTGTGGGGCAATGTGAGCTAACCACTAGAGACATAATTTCTAAACACTGCTTTATGAGGTAGTAACCACTCCATTGCCAAAGGTCTGATGAGTCCATAAAGGGGAATAATGCGTAAGAGTAAGGTTATTGAGGCTGGGGATTTAGTTCAGTGGTTAAGAGTACTTGCCTTGCAAGCACAAGGCCCTGAGTTCAATCCCCAGCACCAAAAAAAAAAAAAAAAGTAAGGTTATTGATTAGTCATGGATCCAAGCCAACCTTTTCCTGCATTCAGATCTGTCCCTCCTGTTCAGGCTTACAAGGCTTCCCTCCTAGCAGGTGAAGTCTTGGCTTAGCAGAGGGACAAGATCCTGCAGAGCTACCCCTTAATGGAACTGGACGGTCAGACCTAAGCAAGATCCAGAACTCTTTTAGCAATGGAGAGGCACAAGACAGCTGTTTGAGAGATTAACGGCTGAACAAAATACAGAAAGAAGAGTACACAAATTTATGGTGTGAAAAGGATTTCTGTAAAACATCCAATTTTCACTCTAAATTGCAAATATTATTCAAATTGATAGCTATTTTAGATCACATACAAATGAGGGTAAGTCTCTGACATTCGGAAGCTGTAGTTTTCCTACACTCCAAAGAAAACAATTCAATACTCAAGCATTATCAGGGTGTTCAAAGAGGGTTACATGAATTGCTATTAGAAGTTGTTGGCTTAACAAATCAGTAGTTTGATTATTTCAGAAGAACACAGTTCTGGACATTGATCTTGGCATTATTTCTCCTTTCTCAAGTGTGAATTCCTGTGTGTTTGTGTAAATGGATCTATTTCAATAGAAATGCAGGTGAGCATCCCCAAGCCTAATTCACATCCAAAGTCTTTCTGGGAAACAGATTTGTGATCTATATATTTTGCATAACTTCACAAAGAAAGCTTGGTATAGCCCTTGAGGGTGTTTCCTTCCCTGGGAATTTTCTAAGAATTTGAGGTTTCAGCCAATATGGCTATTAATCCTAATTTTGACTCTAATGAGGTTTTCACATATCTATCTTTTTAGGCAGTCTTGGAATTCAGAATTCCTTACAGAACTTTTTGAGCTGCAGCAGGACCTGTCCTGGTCTCACTTGTGTTTTCGGGTCTTACATGTTGAGTGGGTTTTCTCATGCCGGGTGCAATTGGACAGTCGACCAAACCTTCTCCCACAGTTTCTGCAACTATATGGTCTCTTGGCCTCATGACTCTGTAGATGAAGCACAAACTCTTCGTTCTTTGGGAAGGTTTTCCCACATTCCGGACACTTAAATATCTTCTCCCTTACATGGATTCCTTCATGACGACTTCGATGAGAATTCTGCCGAAAATTTTTCCCACACTGAGAACAGGAATAAGGCTTCTCTCCTGTATGGATTCGCTCATGTTTATTGAGGTTTGTTTTATGATTGAAGCTTTTTCCACAGTGGCTACAGTCATACGGCTTCTCTCCAGTGTGAGTCCTCTGGTGGGAAATAAGGTAGGAACTTTCATTAAACTGTTTCCCACACAGTGGACAAGTGTACCACCTCCTTGTTCTCCGATTTCGAGTAAGTGCAATAACATTGATGTCCACATATCTTGAGAGCTCCTCTAGTGGAGTATCATTTTCAATGGTAATTAAAAGATTTCTCAATTTCCTTTGCTGTGGAACAGAGGTATTTACTCTTTCTTCTTGGCAACATGGAGGTTGCTCAGAAACCAAGAGACAGTCCATCCCACTACTATCTGAAGACTTTTCTCTACAATATTTCCTCTGAAGATCTTCACCCAAGGGACTACTGTCATTGACTGTTAAAACAGAGAGAGAATGTAATAACCTTTCAGGGATATGACAACACCCAGCTAGGAAAAAAAACACATTACATTTCTCATGAAATAATAACCTTGAAAGTCAGAAATCTGAAGACTGGCAGATAACTACCATCAACTCTTCTTTTTCTACTCTTATTTTATTGAGGGTGGGACAGATGAGTTTTAGAGTTTCCCACCCTCCTATGGTATGAACAAACAGTTCCATTATTACTTTTCTGGGAAAATAAAATCAATGGGATTGCACTGAAAGATTTCATGTCTATTTCTCAATAGGCAACAATTACTCAAATTCATACTGACCTTACATGCTGTGTAGAACACTCAGTTAGGAGAAGGGAATGAAGGACATACATAAGAAAGGGCACCAATCATAATCTTCAGGACTCTAGGTCTTCGCTACATTAAATTTTACAAATATTATAGCACTGAACAATAGTGCAACATCCTATACATAAGGAAAAACTGGAAATAATTCAAATGACTAAAATAAATGAAGGCATAGCATGTTCACACAAGGGATTAATATTTGGCTGTTGAAGTGATTACTATGACTGATAAAATGAAACTATGATATTAGGAATCAACAGTATTTTGGGGAAGGAAGGAGAGTAGTAACTGGAAAGGGGCATAAGAGGGATTTCTGGGGCTGGGTGCACACCTGTAAGTCCAACACTTGGGAGGCTGAGTCAGGAGGACTGCTATGAGTTTGAGGCCAGCCTGAACTACATAGCGAAATGCTGTCTCCAGAAAAAAAAAAAAAAAAAGAAAATGGAAAAAAAAAAAGATTTCTGGGGTGCTTGGAATAGTAATTTTGGGTGATAAATGAGTATGTACATTTCGTAAAACTCTGAGTTTTATACTTAAGATATGTAGGCTTTTCTATATTTATAAGTGCTGCCAAAGCAAGTACAGCTTTTTCTATACTTATATTAAACTTCAAAATAAAGTCTAAAGTCTTAACAGATTACCAACACTAGATAACCAGAAAAAAAAAGTCTCCTCTCAACAGGTGGGCTGACAAGGGACCCCTAAACTTTGGAAAACTGGTAGAGCATAAAGGGTGTAAATCAACCACTTAGATATATGGCTGATCCAGAAGGTAGAATATGAATCTCCTCAGAATTCAGCTATTTTACACAAACCGATCTTCTTTTTAACTGCTCCCTTATGATAATGAATATGCTGGGTAAAGCCTAGGGTGATTTGTATCACAGCTTTTTTTTTGGTGCTGGGGATTGAATTCAGGGCCTTACCCTTGCGAAGCAGGTACTCTAACCACTTAGCTAAATCCCCAGCCCTAGCTTTACTTTTTGAGACAGGGTCTCACTTTGTAGTTCAGACTGGCCTTGAACTCACTATGTAACCCAGGCTGGCCTCGAATGCCTAGCAATCCTATCCTCCTGCTTCAGCCTCCCAAGTACTGGGATCACAGGCATGTGCCACCACAAGTGGCTGTATCACAGCTCTTGATACAAACTACTATACCATTTTCCAAAGGTGTACCAATTTCAATATAACCATCATGATGTAAATATCAATTTTAACTCATCTTGCCAGTATGAAATTTGAAGATATTTAATAAGTATAAAATTATGTCTCATTGTTTTTGTTTTTTTGAGACAGGGTCTAGTAGCTTAGGCTGATCTTGGACTCTATATAGCCCAGGCTGGCTTTGAACTCATGGTGATCTCCCTGCCTCAGCCTCTTGAGTGCTGGGATTACAGGTGTGTGCCATCATGTCTAGCTCATTAAGGCAAACATTCAAAAAACTGAACTCGACATTAAAACCAGAAGAAAAAACATTAGTCTTCCAAGATTTGACAATGCTCAGTACTATTTTCTGGCCATTTCTTTCTTTCTTTTTTTTTTGGTTGTTTGAGACAGGGTCTAGCTATGCAGTGCAGGCTGGCCTTGAGCTCACTATGTAGCCCAGGCTGGCCTCAAACTGGTGGCAATCCTCCTGCCTCTGCGTTCCAAATGCTGCGATTACAAGCATGAGCTGGCCATTCTCATATAAGACAATTTTCTTCTACATTATGATTCAGATGTTCCAGCCCTACTTACAATGGTCTCATTTCCTTTTCTCTTCCTTTTTGGCGAGGGGGGGTGCTGGGGATTGAACTCAGGGCTTTGCGCTTGCTAGGCAAGCGCTCTATCATTGAGCTAAATCCCCAACCCCAACAACATTCTCCTTTTCATCTTGTTTTGAAATGTTGTTTACATTAGCTTTATAAATACCTGGACTATATTTTGGCTATTTTTCATGAGTAGTACATTATTTAGGCTGGGATTATACTCCGATGGCTTGTTACCATTTTGTAGCATGTCTAATATTGGTAAAACCAGTCAGAAAATTATGTATATGTATATATGTATAGAGTTATTTTTTGAGATAGGGTCTCATTATGTAGTCCAGGCTGGCTTGCCTTGAACTCAAAATCCTCCTACCTCAGTCTCCTGAGTGCTGAGATTACAGGTGTGTACCACCACACCTGGCTGAAAAATACTTTTTGACTCTATATTTACAGTAAATAAATTTGGAAGGCACATACAGCTTTACATGAGTTTAATTTTTCCATTTAAAATTGTATCTCTTGCTGGGCATGCTAATCCCAGCCCTCTGGAGGCTAAGGTAGGACCACCACTGAGTTCAAGACAAGCTTGGGCTACATAGTGAATTCAAGGCAAGCCCGAACTATATAGCAAGACCCTGTATCCGAAAAAAAAGAAAAAAGAAAATACAAAAATAAAGGGGCTGGGGATTTAGCTCAGTGGTCAGAGTGGTTGCCTCACAAGCACAGGCCCTGAGTTTGATCACCAGCACCAATAAATAAATAAATTAATTAAAATAAAATAAAATTGTATCTCTTTATTAGGTAAGAATCTTCTTTTACATTTATCAATAATACATCTCTAATTTATTCCATTTATAGCCATTCTGAATGAAGTTCTCGTTTTATATTTAATAATTCTACTATGTATGTATTCCCTACATGCCTTTAAACTTATTAAATGTTTTAATGGATTATCTTAGATTTTTCTAAGTATAAATCACATTTTGGCAATGGGAATGGTGTGCATGCCTGTAATCCCAGCTACTTGGAAGACTGAGGCAGGAGAATCTCAAGTTTGAGGCCAACCTGGCAATTTAGCAAGATCCTGTCACAAAATAAAATTTCAAAAATGGCTGGGGCTGTAGCTTAGTGAGACCTGGGGTTCAGTACCCAGGACTGAAAAAAAAAACATTTAAAGAAAGCATTATTTGTTTCCTTATTGCCTCTTACACACTTTTTTGGGGGTTTTGTTTTGTTTTGTTTTCTGAGATAGGGTCTCTCTTTGTAGTTCAGGTTTACCTTGAACTCAAGGCAATCCTCCTTCTGAGTGATAGGATTACAGGTGTGTGTGTCACACCTGAAAATCACACTTTTTCTTACTGTTACAGAAAATCTATTTCATAATACTAATAGTGATTGCAGTTTTCTTTGTTTTCAGATTTAAGGAATTACCACTGTATTTTATGAATGATTATAAATGTTAGGTTATATTAAATTTAAAGGGCTAAATACCTGTTTTGAGAGAAACTCATAAAACATATTCCTTATTTTCCTGAAAACGCTAATGAATATATTTTATATTCCTTTAATGCAGTAATTTTTAAATTTTTAAGTAACACAAGTATATGGCTCAAAAATCAAATATAAAAAGATACACTCTGAGTTGCAGTACTCCAATCTTTGTTATCTGTTCTATATATTCTTTACTTTTTATTAGTTTTTTAAAATAATTCTGATTCTTTGGACAATACTTTTTCTTCTCTTTCCTTGTATAAAATGTAACATTCTGTATATTCCTGCTACTTGTTTTTTTCCAATCACTAAATCCTATGATGTATTCAACCACTGCCTCACAGACAGCTGGAGTGTTGCTAACCCGGGTTTTTTCAAAAATAATGCCACAACAAATAAACATGTTTACAAATCACTTTGACAATGTCCTGCTGCTGTTCCTGTAGGTCAAGATCCCAGAAACAGGACTGCTAAGAAGTTGCAAGTTCACGTGACTGTACCATTCTGCACGCCCACCGCAGTATGCCTGTTGCTGAACAGCCTCACCACCAATGTGTTAAATTTTTGATTTCTGTAAGTCTGAGATTTTCCCGATTTACTGTATTTGTTTTTGTTTTTTTTCCCCGGTGCTGGGGATTGAACTCAGGCCCTTGTGCTTGCCAGGCAAGCACTCTAATCACTGAGCCAAATCCTCAGCCCCTTTTTAAAATGTTTTTTGTTTTTGTTTTTGGTTTTTTTCCGTTGATTTACTGTATTTGATTAACATATGTATTTCTTATTTTGCTATGCAAATTTTTTTTTTACTCAGATTTTGGTATCTTTCTTTTATTAATTGCATAAAAAGATCTTGGAGGCTTTCTTCTCCTGTACTCTGGAAGTTTTCATGGAATTGAATTGTTTAATTTTTAAGGTTTAGAAGAATTTTCTGTGAAACTATCTGAGACTGGTGGTGCTTCTTGGGTGGAGGGATCTAGATGATGCTGATGATTATACTATTATTATTTTGTGGCACTAAGGACTGAAAACCAAGACCTTTGCTCTGAGCTGTATTTTATTTATTTATTTATTTTGTGCTGGGAATCGAACTTGGGCCCTTGTGCTTGCAAGCCAAGCACTCTAATCACTGAGCTAAATCCCCAGCCCTCTGAGCTATATTTTAATCTTCCCTCTACCCCCTTTTCTTTCTCACTAAGTTGCTAAGCTATGGAGGGTGAGAGCCCACCAATGATCTTCCTGTCTTAGCCCCCCACAGTGCTGACATTATAGGCATACAACATCACGCCTGGCTGGAGGGCTAGATTTTTGATAATCTAGTTTTATATTTATAAATTTAAACTTAATATACTTTAAAAATTTCATATCTACTTTAATCTTTTCTACTTCATTTTTATTCTTGTTACTAGGGATTAAACCCAGGGCCTTTGCAGTGAGCTACACCTCAGCCCTTCCTTTTTATTCTTTATTCTGAGAAAAGGTCTCACTAAGTCCCTAAATTGCCTGGGCTGGGCCTGAACTTGGGATCCTCTGCCACAGCCTCCCAGAGTGCTGGGATTACTGGTATGTGCCACTGTACCTGGCTTCCTCTTCCCTATTTTTTAACTCATTATTTTCAAATTTCATGCTAGTTAATACTTTGTTTCTCAATTTATCTTGTTTTTCTAACTCTGAATGACAGCCATGCTCCTTTGAGCATCACTTAGGTTATACCATAGAGTCCAATATCTACAGATTCTGATATAGGTATCAAATTATAATACGGTTTTCTACAAAAATTATACAGACTGGATGACAACCCTGCTTCCTGCCACATGCTAGGGGCAGTATACTTAGCCCAAGGGACCCTGGGACCAATTGGAGGAGTGCACAGCAGGGGCTGCTCCTGGGGTCTCCTTAGCACAGGGTAACAGAGGTGACAACCAACAAACCCATCTGATTGAAAAAGAGACCAACATCCAAGAGGAGGGTTTTACATCAGGAATGAAGTGTTACCCTACCACAGAGGCTGGGTGAGAGAAACCTTGGGAGATAGGATTGGAGAGGGGGAGAGCTAAATAGGGATCTCCTAGGATCCCTTGGGAGGCCCAGGATCAGACCAGGCTGTTCACAGGGCCTGTTATTTGTTGAGGGAGGCCAGGCTTGGAGGGCAAAATCATCAGAGGGGGTAGTACTGAAGGAAAAGCTAACTAAGTCTAGTGGTATCTTTGGCCCCTGGTATGGCTGCCTACAGAAACTAGTGGTCTGAAGTACTATAAGCTAATATATGGGTGATCTGTCTGCACTAAAATCATAGTCTTCTAGAAATAAATAAATAAAATCATAGTTTTCTTAGTTCTGGTAAAAGGATGTCCATGAGCAGTTCCTAGAGTTTGGCAGTATCCAGTTGTCATTTGACACTATTGAATTTGCCACTATTGCCAAGGTAACATTAGAACAACTGGTTTTCTCTCTATGCCAATACTGGAGTTCCTATCATAAACAATGAAAAAATGGATATATACACACATAGGATCATGGGGAAGCAAGGGAACAGAAGACCCCCAGGTCTCCCAACTCTCCTATGGCAGAGGAAGGGGCCACATATGGAGAGGAAAGCAAATACCAGGTAGCAGAACTCTACAAAAACTTTATAGTAGAGGTGAAAAAACTAGACAAGTTCAAAGAGAGAAAGAAGCAAAAATTCACAGCATTATCACTCAATATGCCCAAGGTAAATTCAGAGGAAGTAAGTAAAAAACTGGATGAACTGACCAAAATTGTTTAAAACACAAATGACACATTCAATAAAGATATAGAATCCCCCCAAAGAAATACCTGAAATCAAACTACATAATTCAAAAATTGCAGAAATGACCGATGTGAAGACAGTGTCTGAAATTGAGGACAAAATGGTAAATTATGATGTACTTGAAGAAGCCACAAAATAAAAAAAAGAGAGAGAGAACAAGAAAAAAACCACCCAGCAGCTACTAGATGATACTAAGACCAACCTAAAGCCAACTGGAGTTCGAGAAAAGCTAGAAGATAACACAGATGGACTTACTAATGTTAAAGAAATCACAGGAGAACATTTCCCACATATGAGGAAAGAATTTAAAATACAAATAAGTGAGTCTTACAGAACAACAAACTACTATGACAAAAAAGAAGTTCACAAAGGCATACCCTTACTAAACTGCCAGACAGTCAACAAAAAACCCACAATTTTAAAAGGAGACAAAAAAATACTTACATATAAAGGCAAAACAATTATGACAGAATTCTCAACACAAACCTTAAAGTCCAGAAGAGCTTGCAGTGAAGTGTTTCAGGCCCAAAGAGCAAATAACTTCCACCCCAAGTTAACTTATCCAGCAAAGCTATCCTTCAAAATACATGGAGAAATAAAGGCATCTCATGAAACAGACCAGCTCAAAAGATGTATGAATGCTAAACCAGCACTCCGGAAAATACTCAAGAACATCCTAGAGAGAAACAATGAAACCAATACATCTAAAAACCCATAAGAAACAAAAACACCAGGTCAATGGAATGACAACAACAAAAAATGACAGTAAAAGAAAAACCAAGGCCTCACCAACAGAGAAACAATGCTATGGCAGTAAATAATCAACAGATTTCAGTAATACCTCTCAATATTAATGGCCTAAACTCTCCAATTAAAAGACATCAACTGGAAGACTGGATCAAAAAACAGAACCCAACAGTCTGTTGCATTCAAGAAACTCATCTAATACGAAAAGATGTCCATAGACTAAAAATTTTTTCTTTTGGGTGCTGGGGATTGGACTCAGGGCCTTGCACTTGCTAGGCAAGTGCTCTACCACTGGGGCTAAATCCTCACCCCAAAAGACTAAATATTCAAGTATGGAAAACAGTATTTCATGTACCAGGGATGCCAAAAAAACAAGCAGAGTAACAATTTTAATATCAGACATGGTAAAATTCAAGGTAAAACTGATTAGAAGACACAAAGAAGGTCAGTATATACTACTTAAGGGAACAACCCAACAAGAAGAGATAACATTTATGAATATTTATGTACCAAATACTGGAGCACCTATCTTCATAAAACAAATACTTCTAACATAAAGATCAAATAAATACTAACACCATCATTGTGGGGAATCTTAACACCCCACTTTTGTGAAGAGAGAGATCAGTTAAACCAAAAAAATCAATAAAGAAATATCAGAGATGAAACACACCCTTTTGAATTTGTTTTGTTTTTTAGAAACAGGGTCTTGCTATGTAGTTCAGGCTGGCTGTGAACTTCTGGCAATCCTCCTGTCTCAGCCTCCTGAGTGCTGGGATTACAGGCATGAGCCACCACACCTGGCCTGAACCACACCCTTGAACATATGAATTTAACAGATATCTACAGAATATTCCACCCCACTACAATAGAATATACATTCTTTTCTGCAGCATATGGTACTTTTTGCAAAACAGATCACATACTAGTCCACAAAGCCTACTTAAATAAATATAAAAGAATCAAAATTACCCTATGCACACTATCAGATCACTATGCGATGAAAATAGAAATGAATGACAGAAAAAAATCACAGAAAAGGTAGAACCTCCTAGAAAATCAACAACACACTTCTAAACAACCAGTGAGTCACAGAAAAAAATCAAAGAAGAAATTTTTAAAATTTCTGGAAGTTAATGATAATTCCTGTACATAGTGTCTAGGACACTATGAAAGCACTCCTCAGAGGAAAGTACATGGCAATCAGTGGAAAACAGACTGAGCTCAAATAAATAACTTTATGTGGAATCAGAAGATACTTGAGAAACAACAAGCCAAGCCCAAACCAAAGTTAAGGAGGAAAATCATAAAGATTAGAGTGGAGATCAATGAAATTGAACCAAAACACACACACACAGAGAAATCAACAAATTGAAGTGCTGGTTCTTTGAAAGAATAAACAAAATAGGTAAGCCCTTAGCCAGACTTACCAAGAGAAAGAAAGAAGACTCACAGCAATGCAATTGGAAAATAAAAAGGTGAAATCACAACAGACAAAATCCAGTAGATAGTAACTGCTTTGAAAAATTGTATTCCAACAAATTGGCAAATTGTGAAGGATTGGACAGATTCCCAGACTCAAACAAATTACCAAAGCTAACCCAAGAAGACACAAAAATGCTGAACAATATAATAACAGGCAAAGAAATAGTGACAGTAATAAAAAAAAATCTACCAACTAAAAAAAGCCCAGGACCTGTTGGATTCTTTGCTGAATTATATAAAACCTTTAAGTATGTTGTATCACCAATACTCTTCAAGCATTTCAAAGAAATTGAGAGGGACACAGTGCTCCCAAATTCATTTATGAAATTCAGTATCACACTGATTCAAAAACCAGATAAAGACCCAACTAAAAAAGAAAACTATAGGCCGATCTCTGTAATGAACATAGATGCAAAAATCCTCAACAACACATTAGCAAATAGAATGCAAAACATCATCAAAAAGATCATATGCCATGATCAAGTAGGTTTCATCTCAAAGATACAAGGATGATTCAACATATGTAAATCAATAAATGTAATACATCACATAAACAGAAGGAAGGTCAAAAACCATATGATCATATAAATAGATGCTTGTGACAAAATCCAACACCCCTTCATGATAAGACCCCTGAGGAAAATAGGTATAGAAGGACCATACCTGAATTCAATAAAAGCTATTTATGACAAACCAACAACCAACATCATATTAAATGGGGAAAAACTAAAAGCATTGTCTCTAAAATCAGCAACAAGACAAGGATGCCCACTATCACCACTTCTATTCAACAGAGTCCTTGAAAAAGTCAGAGTAATCAGGCAAGAGAAAGAAACAAAATGGATATATATAGGAAAGGAAGAACTCAAATCATCATTATTTGTAGATGACATAATACTCTACATAGAAGACCAAGAAAACTCTTAGAATTAATAACCAACCAACTTCAGCAATGTAGCAGGATATAAAAGCAGCACACAAAAATCATCAGCATTTGTGTACACCAATAATGAACTCAACGAGAAGGAATTTATGAAAACAATACCACTCATGAAAGATTCAGGAAAAATGAAATACATAGGAATTATTTAACCTGATCAAAGAAGTGAAAAGTCTCTACAATGAAAACTACAGTACTCTGAAAAAGGAGATTGAAGAGGACATCAAAAAGTGAAAACATGCTTTCGATTCCTCAATAGGCAAAAACCAATACATATTGTCAAAAATGGCCATATTCCCAGAACTGTTATACAGATTTAACATAGTTCCAATCAAAATAACAGCAGCATATTTTACAAATATAGAGAAAACAATCCTAACATTCATGAACCCAGAAGAGACCCAGAAGAGCAAAAACAATCTTAGGCAACAAGAGCAAAGCAGGAGGCATTACAATACCTCACTTTAAGCTATACTACAAAGCAACAGTGATAAAAAATGGCATGGTACCAAAACAGAAATAGACACATCGATCAGTGGAACAGAACAGAGGATACAGAAGCATCCCCAGACACAGCTATTTGATCTTTGACAAAGGGGCAAAAAGCATACGTTGGAGGAAAGATAGCCTATTCAAAAAGTGGTGGTAGGAAAACTGCGTAACTGTTTGCAGAAGATCGAAATTAGACCCATACCTCTCACCATGTACTAAATTAAAATCAGAATGGACTAAAGATCTAGACATTAAAACAGAAACACTGAACTACTGGAAGATACAAAAGGTAAAACACTTGAAATCATAGATGTTGAAAAGGATTTTCTACACAGAACTGTAACAGCACAAGAAATAACAGCAAGAATCTTTTCAAATGGGATACATCAAATTGGAAAGCTTCTGTACAGCAAAAAAATCAATTAGTGAACAGACAATCTATGGAATGGGAAAATAATTTTGCCAGCTATTACTCAGAGCACTAATATTTAGAATATATAAAGAACTAAAAAAATTAGACTATCTAAAATAAAATAAAAGAATCAAGAAATGGGCACATGAACAGATACTTCACAGAGGAAGAAGTGCAAATGGTGAACAAATACATAAAAAAATGTTCAATATCTTGGCCATTAGAGAAATGCAAATTAAAACAATGCTAAGATTCCATCTTACACCAGAAAGAATGGCAATCATCAAGAAATTAAAAAAAACCAAAATGTTGGCAAAGCTGTGATGAAAAAGGAACCCGCCTACATTGCTGGTGGTAATACTAGTACAACCATTAAGGAAATCAGCACGGCGATTTCTCAAAGTAAAATTAGAAATTCTGTATTATCCAGCTAACCCCCTTCAAGGTATTTTCCCCAAAGAGCTTAAAATATCATACTATACAGATACACGCATACCAATGTTTATAGCGGCACAATTCATAATAGCTAAATCCTGGAAACAAACTGTATACCCATCAACAGATGACTGGACAAAGAAAATATGGTATCTATACATAATGGAATGCTACTTGGCTATAAAGGACAAATATGAGACATCTGTAGGAAAATGGGTGCACCTGGAAAATATAATGTTGAGTGAAATAAATCAGACACAAGCTTCAATACAGTATGACACTTCTTATTTGAGTAATGCAAAGTACAAAGAGAATAATAAAGGATGGATAGAAGGAGACAAGAAGATGAATCTCTTGCAAATGGGAAGGGCTCCAAAAGATCAAGGATGAGGGATGAAGGGAAGGGAAAGGGGAAATAAGCAGAATAAAGATATGCCATGTATAGGAACCTAATAACCTCAACGAATGTAAACATATGCCATAAACATGAGCTAGTATCAACAAGAACACAAGTGGGGAAGGGGGAATTAAAGGAACTGGGAGGGATGTGGGAAGGAAGGGGATTAAAAAAGGAAATAAGTCGTATTATGTATATGTATCCACTCCCCAAAATGACTGTAAACATGTACTAATAAATGAATGAGAAAAATTACACAATTCTAATTTGCATATCCCCCTTTAGCCCAAGATTGCCTAACAGTTTTAGAATGTCTAGGTGGCAGGAACTTTTATTTTCTGATTCATTACTTATTTTCTAGTTGTAAACTGTCCTACCTTGGGATAGATCCTAACAAATTACTGCTACCTTTTGGAATCTACAGAGTCTTTGTTGCACAGTATTTAGTCAGTTTTCATTAATAGTGAAAAGGTGTATTCTCTTATTACGAGATCGGAGAGGATTATAGGGAGAATCTGTTTAAGCAGTCTTTTTATGCGGTTCAAATGAACTGAGGTATTCTCTGCTCTCCTATGTTGAGATGATTCCTATCTCCATGAGGTTCAATCACTTATATTTTTCCCTTTGAAAATTGGATAAATGTAACTCTGCAACTATCATTTATATGCTGATGACTCCCACATCTCTACATCCTTATATCTGTGCTCCAATCCTCAATTTCCAAAGACCCAGAGGACAATTTCATTTTATATCCTGCCACAAGTTCAATCTAACCTAAAATCAAATGTATCTTCTAAACTATGCTATAGGATTCAAATCCTGCCTCAATCTTGTGATAGCTCTTATACCTATAAAAGTTTCACATTGCTTATTTTTTTAAGTGACTGGCTTGTCCATCAAGTCAAACTGGAGCATTGTGGAAAGCAGGAATGGGGTATTATTTATCTTTGGAATCTGATAAAAATCAACTCCAATCTTCCCTGAGCAAACAATACGTGGCATTTATGAAATATTTTGAATTCTTTTGAATGACTGCAAGCTTAAGCCATCAGCTTCATGGTATGAAGAAGGAAGGGTGAGGATTGGGTTTTAGGGTCCCGAAGAACACACTCAAAATATTCCTGGAATAAGCAACATATAAGGCAATGAAGCACCTGAAATAATGCTAGCTTTGTTCAAGACTTAGGAAAAAACCCAGTGTTATAAATCTGATCTCCTTATACTTTTCTCTACAATAAATAAAATGCTTCATGGAGCATTCTGTGGGAAATGAACTAGGTCCATTATGCACCACTACTATGACCACACAGTACAATACAGCTAAGAGTTCTGTAAGTCATAATGGATTTTTGTCACTTGGGGCAACTCCCCAAATCTATCTTCTCCTCAACTTTAGTCTCAGATGCAAAATGCTCCAAAGGCAAAGTTAAAAGTATGAGGCACTCTGGAATGACATTTGTGAGGGTATCTGATTCTAGAATAGCTGTTAGGTTTCCAGAGAAAAGTTGACGCATGTCTAATCAGATTATCAGTCTGCCACCAGATCACTTCACATGTAGCAATGGAGACAGTTGGAAAATGAGGAAAATAAAGGCAGCCCTACTGAGCAACCACATAGGAAATTCACTGACAAAATTATGAGAAATTCATCCAAGAGGCAGCACACCTCTGAGCTACAACTGCTAACTCTGACATTAGATTCTCTGAGTCTAACTACCTGCTCTACTACTTACAGGTATGTGACTTTGGTAAATTTCTTTTTTTTTTTTCTTTTTTTTACTTTGGTAAATTTCTTAACTCATCTCTGCCTCAGTTTGTCATCTATAAAGTATTAATAATTACTACATCTCACAGTACTATTGTGAGAAGTACATAAAATGATAAATGCATATTTGAGCCAGGTGTGGAGCAAAATTCTATAATCCCAGCACTCAGGAGGCTGAGGCAGAAGGATTGTCTTGAGTTCTTGGCCAGCCTGGGCTACACAGTGAGTTCAAGGTCAGCTTGAATTGCATAGCAAGACCTTGTCTCAATCAATCAATAAATGAATAAATGAATAAACAAATGTATGTTTGCATGCATATGTGGACCAGTGCCTCCTATACAATATAGGTAGTACGTAAGTGCTTAGTAAAAGTTATATATGATTTTCATCAGCCAGGCGTGGCGGCACATTCCAGTAATTTCAGCATTTGGGAGGCTGAGGCAGGAGGATTGCTACAGGTTCAAGGCCAGCCTGGGCTATATAGTTAGTTCAGGGCCAGCCTGAACTATATAGTGAGACCCTGTCTCAAAAAAAAAAAAAAAAAAAAAAATATATATATATATATATATATGTTATTTTCATCAAAAGTGGAACATACTTTCACTTAGACTAGTCGTAGTCACCCTAACTGAACATTAAAAAAAATAAAAATAAAGAAGGGAAATTTAAAGAGTCATGGGACTAATGAAAACATTAAACACCAACTCAAAATATATCTGTTGTGAGAACAGGCTCCAGGAAAGAGTTTAGAAACAGTCTGCACACATTTTCCATCTGTTTACAAGTCTTGATTACCAAAGAAGTCCCCTCTTTCCTAACTTCAGGAAAAAATGACTGCCTACAAATGGAACTCCATAGCTAGCCTCTGCCACACAATTAAAAAAAAGAAAAGTGTGTATTTGTGATTCAGCATGTGTGAGCAGTGATTCAGAAGCTCCAGAGAAGAAGGACATGCTTTTGCTACAGGATGCAGCCTGAACACATAAAGTGCTTGATTTCTCACCCAGTAACATCATCTCCCCAACATCAACGTTATCTTCCTTCACTGAGGTGGGTGGCTGAGCAGGATCCATGCTCACGCATTCTTCTTGGGAGTGAAATATATTCAAATCCTCAAAGATCACCAGCTCCTGAAAGAACAAGAGACCCCCTTCCTCTCTCAGTAAGTGAAGTTCTTTGGCAGCCCTTCTCTTCTTACTTGGCAATAAGAAAAGATTAAGGAAAAGAATGGTGAAAGGCATCTATAAGCTCCACACAGAAACAACATAGACAAGATAGCCAGGCTGAGAGGAGCCAGAAGAAAACAGAAGAGAAATATCCTAGGAGGAGGCTGATTCCCAAGAATGTGTTACATGTGGGTTGGTCCAGAAAGGAATGTTTCAAGAGCAGAGAAGTCAAGGTATTTAGTGAGTGGAAAACCAAACCCACCTCAGAGTCAGCTTTAAAACACAGAGACACTGTCTCCTGTTTCTGCTGGACTCCTTCTCTGGGCAGAAGCTTCAATAAGGGACGAGGTTGCTCTGGGGAAAGAGGAAGCTGTAGTTAGTGAAAAAACTCAGGGACTCTAATACAGACACGGCCCATACCTTCAGACCAAACTACCCTTGCCTCTTCAAGCAGGCAATTCACAGCTGTTTCTGTTCCTATGAGCCCTGACAGAGCTCAAGCCACAAGCCTCAGGGTCTTGAATCTACATAGGATCTCCTCAGTATGAAAACAATTCCCCTAAGCACCTTTCAAAACTTCTAAGAGTCATTATACAGGAGGTTTGAGGAAGGCAAATTATAAAAACACCCTGGACAAGCATAAAATTTCTAAACCCATGTAAATTACGGACTACATGAAAATCCACCTGATTTCTATATTCCTCAAAAGATATTTTGGGGTTGGGGATTTAGCTCAGTGATACAGTCCTAGCCTAGCAAGTGCAAGGCCCTGAGTTTGATCCCCAACACTGCCCCCTCTGCCAAAAAGATACTTCCCTCCAGAATGTTTGGGTAAAATGGACAATACAAAAAGATGCATACTTCACATAGCTTTATACACATCTGGCATACCACATAAAGCTCCAGCTTGAGAATAAAGCAATACCTTAACGTATTAAAATTGACTCCTAAAAAAATTGACTCCTTTTTCATTACCCACCATCCTAACTTTAATTTATGACTAACATGGAAGTTTATCTCAGTGCCCAGTACCACCCCCTTCTTTTCTAGTGAAATAAGCATTCTTCTCACCTCCATTCTGAAGGCTTGAATTCACATCCTTCATAATAACCAAGGCCTCCTTGACTTTCTGATTGGGCTGGACCGGGTTTGCCTTGGGCAAGAAGGTAAGGAAGTGCTCTAGCACCAGCTGGTGGACAGTCTTGGGTCCACTAGTGGCATCTCGAAGGAGGTCTTGGCCCAGCTTGGAGTCTGGAGGAACTCTTAGTACAAAAGACTGCTTGGGCTTTGGGGATATAGGAACCACTTCTGTAGCCATCACGCCTCACAACAAAAGACCACACTCGTTTATTGGGGGCTGCTAGAACCACTTCTTACTGATGGAAATCTGCCAGATAGCCAAGCTGCAGATAGAGAAACCACTGATTAGCCACAAGACAAGGCAGGTGCATGACTTCAATATATGGCTTGGGTGGTGAGGCCATATGAAATCCAAACCAAAAAGACAGCTGGGGTAGCGAAATCAAAACTGAAATGAAAGGTTCTGGAACAGGATACACCTAGGAAGGCCTGCAAGGAAGACCCTGAGAATGAAAACTAAGCCAAAGAGTCAAAGAGAAGGGAACAAAAGGTGGCCAGCAGAAGGCCAAGGGCCACCTTCCAGGAAATCTAAAGTCCAATATTCACCGGGAAGAGAAGTTTAACTCATGCTTGCACAAGAGCAATGGAATAGAAGACAGGAAAGCTGGGGTCCAATCCCGAAGGCATCTACTTACAGGCAAGCTAATAACTGAACCTGGCCACACTGCGCCCCTCGCACCGCAGCTCCCCTCCCCCACCCCCGCAGGTGCCCTTTGGGAGCAGGAGCGGTTGATGCCTCTCCAAGGGAGCACACCCAAGGTCGCATGAGCTGTCCACACATGGCTTCCTGACTTCTCTCTTGTCAACGTCCTACTGAGAGCAGCGAGGGACATCACAGGAGGGCCCGCTGGGCCAGTCCCACTCTTGAGCTTCTCCCATCGTTCAAAAGGCACCTTGACGACAAACCTCAACCGGCGGCACTGCCTGGGGCGCGGCCCCGGCTTCCTACCCAGCTTGGCTCCCCAGCAACGGAACACGCTCCGCTCCTCAGAAACTGCCTCAGCCTGGCTCCCTCCCCTTCAAAGTCCCTCACCTAGCGAAGTCTCTCCGCCTGAGGACAGCTCAGAGGCCTGGGCTCCAGAAGAGACCGGAAAATGAGGGACAAGAGGCCTAACGTTAGCCTCGCCCTTCTGAGTGTCCTCACAAGCTGCGGGAGAATATTGGAAAGCGCCGCCTTCAGCAGAGAGGACGGCGCGGACGCGATGCCTTCTGGGAAGCCGGGCGCCTCCGCTTGGGTAACTTCACTGCCGGTGACTCATTTCCGGCTTGAAAGCCTGGTCTCCCCGCTCGGAGCCAGCAGTTTGTGTCCTAGAAAAGGGGAGGCTCGAGGTCGTCGGCCGGGCTTTGAGGCCAAGGCAGCCAGGCCGGTGAAAGCGGCTTTCTCTGTTGCTCCGCCTCGGAATCGGAAAGCAGAAAGCTGATGCCAGACCGCCACGTGCTGGCAGCATTCCAAGTGTGGCGTCTGGCTCCAGGTCTCTCTGGGAAATGTAGTTGGGTTCCACATAGCCAATAGGAGACCACCAGGCGGTGGGGGTCGGGGGCGGGGCATGTTTGAGAAGCTACCGGAAATGGGCTCTTTCTCAGACGGGAAGGTTGGCGCGAGTCCCTGCAGTATCAGTCCCTGCACCCTGGCAAGTGCAGGTTGTACGTGTGGCAGTTTCCAGCATCGGTCAGTCGCTGGGGTATCGTTACAGTGTCTTCCAGACCTGCGGTCTTTTCTAAGACAGACCTCCTAGGACTGTCTTCATTCTCAATTTCAGCCTCCCATAGAGAGGTTGAACAGGATCTTTTCTTTCTGTATTGCGTTCATACTGGTTCATTCCCAGTGAGACACTGATTGGGGTTGGGACAACCTTTGGGCCGATTTTGCCTTATTCCTTCATGTAACAACAGCCTCCGGCAGAACGACGGAAGTAAAAATAAAAACAAATGTTTTTCTTGACACTAATACAGCTGACTCACTTAGCCATGGTTTAAAATGCGTTATCAAGAAAAGTATGACAACTGTGTCGCACACACAAAAGAATTTTTTACCTGCCTTGGGGTTGGGGATTTAGCTCAGTGGTAGCGCACTTACCTAGCAAGCACAAGGCCCTGAGTTTGATCCCCAGCACCCACCCTCCAAAAAAACTCTGCCTTTCCAGATAGCAACATTTACTAAAAACAAAACTCTTAACTGAAAGCAGTATGTTTCGAACTATGAGTAAACAAATGGAATAATAGAAAATCATCATACGTGCATAAAATGGAATATATATGGACCTCAATGAGAGGGTAGCATTTCAACTTCTTGGGAAATAGTGGTGTTACCATTAAAGTTGTATATTCTGGGGGGAAAAGATGCCTGTCCTTAAATCTACATACAAAACAGCAATTTAATACTAAAAAACACTGGAGAGTTTAAAGTTGAGGCACAGCAGGAAACGAAATAGAAGTAAAATGGAAACCTATTTCTACTTTTTTTCTTCCCCCAGTGTATATGAGCATCTCTATATTTAGTATTAATGGATTTGATGTGCTTAATGTTCTCCTTTCTGTTCCTTCTTCAGCCTGGTCTCCTCTCCACTTAAGATATCTAAGAAACAGTAATAGTTTACTGTCACTTCCCCCCTGGATTTTCAGCGCCCTTGCTGAATGCAAGTAGGTAGCCAGCCTGCCCTTTCTTTCGCTGTCGCATCCCCATCACTGCACTTGTGTTTATACATCTTTGCCTGATTGTGGCTATATATTTTTTAATTGTTACATGCTATTAAGAAATCAAATTAATAGACTGCAAAGTAATTGTAAAAGATATGCCAGACTTTCCCAACAGGAATTGAGCCCCTGCTAACTGACAAAAAACAAAGGCAAATGCTATGAACAACCGTTTCACAGAGGAGGAAAATGAAATGGTGATTAATGTCTGAAAAGATGTTTAGTCACACTACTACCCTAGTCGATATTTTTGCGTTAATTGAGGAAACCTGAGATAGGAAGGAAGTTGTGGCAAATCTGGCTGGGGAAATAAGTGGGACCTGTTAATTACAAGATTCCAGGCAGCTCAAATAATTCCCAGGAACTCCCTCTGTAGAACTTCCCAGTTTCCCACAAGATGTGGACTACAGGTAAGGACACAGATGCCATGAGGAGCCCACTATTTTGACTCTTCACAACAGCCCACTCTGCATCCTCTAGACCAGGGTATACTTTTGGTTTTGCTTTTATCCTTTCTTTTGTTCAGCCCAAATTCACTCTGCAGAGCCAGTTTCTCCCTTACTCCTTCACCCCTCACTTTTCAAATAAACTTTTGGCACTGATTTTGGCTTGTCTTGTCCAATTCTTTGTTCAAGGCAAGAAGGACCTGGAACACTTTTAATTGGCAAGCCATTTCTAAAGGAACTACCTGACAAAATTATCACTCCTCCACTCCTTTAAACCCAGGACTCTAGAAGGCTGAGGCAGGAAGATCAAAAATTGGAAACCATCTTGGGAAATTTATTGAGACCCTGTCTCAAAATGCAAAATAAAGAAGGGGCTAAGGATGTAGCTCAGTGTCATGGTCCCGGTTCAAATCCCCAGTTAAACCCCGCCCCCTCACACACAAGAGTACACTATTTTTCATTTGTCAAGTTACAAAAAGGTGGAGAAAACCAAGAGGCATCATGTACAGGTACAAAATAACCATGATGAATGTGATCATTAGGTATACAATGTACCAATACATGTTCTTGGTAAAAAATTGAAAAAAAAAGATGGAGAAATAGGCATTCTATTTCTGTTTGCTGGTAGTGAGGTGTGTGGAGTCACCTTGTAATATATGTTAAAAGTATATGTATCTACCCTTTGACCTTGTCAATCTAGTCTCTAGAATTTCAAGGCAGAGTTTTCTGTAATGACAAAAACTGAAACAACATGTATGTCCATCAGTAAGGCTATAGTTCAATAAATCTTTTCATTCATACTCTGGAAATTGCTGTGAAGAGGAATGGATTAGAACTCTATGTAGATGTACACTGATGATTGAGTGAAAAAATTTACAAAGTCACTGTTCCCCCAAATAAGGTATAATTATATTTTTGCAACAAACAGAAAATATCCTGTGTTTAGAGCTGGGGATTTAGCTCAGTGGTTAGAGTGCTTGCCTAGCAAGCACAAGGCCCTGAGTTCGATCCCCGGCACTAAGGGAAAAAAAAGTGATCAGAAAATATCCTGTGTGTTTTGTGGACTTTGTGTTGTTTTTTTGCTTTTTTGCTTTTTTTCTTTTTAAAGCAGGGTCTCACTATGTAGTTCAGGCTGACCTAGAACTTACTATGTAGCCCAGGCTGGCCTCAAACTCACAGTGATCCTCCTCCCTCAGCTCTCCCAAGTGCTGGGATTACAGGCGTGTGCCACCATGCCCTGCTATCCTGCATGTTTGTATGGAGGGACACACACTGGATTATTAAAACAGTTACTTCTGCATGGGAAAGAACAAAGATTAAACATTGTCGGATTGTCTTACTTCATTTAATGAGCAAACATCAATTTAGTAACTAAAAATTAAATCTTCTAGCCAGGTGTGGTAGTGTAGCCTGTAATCTCAGTCTCTTGGGAGACTGAGGCAGGAGGATCACAAGTTCAAGGCTGGCCTGGGCAATTTAAAGAAATTTTATGACAAAAAAGAAGTGGGGGCGGGGGGCTGGGGATTTAGTTCAGGGGTTAGAGTGCTTGCCTAGCAAGTTCAAGGCCCTGAGTGTGATCCCGGGCACAAAAAAAAAAAAAAAAAGGACTGGGGTATACCTTAGTGGTAGAATGCTTGCCTATTTTAAAATGAAGGATGCTAAAGAGAATAATTTTTAAAAATTTAATGGCCTTTTATTTTAAAAAACTAGTTGGTAAAGTAGGTATCGTTAATGTATTTGAAGTAATATCAGATTTTAATCTAAGGGTATAAGTAGACAATATATAGGTCTACAAATGCTTTTTTATACAAAAATAGTCATTGTCACAGAGAACTAAAGAAATATAATTTAAAATAATAAATTTTTTAGTTTTCTGTACATTTTGTATTTTTAAAAAATTGCATTTATCAAAAATAAATTTCAGTGTTCTGAAATCAAACTAATACTATTATTTAATGGGGCAATGTAGTACTATTTTTTGTAGCACTTTTAAAAAGTAGCATGTCTGTAAAGTTTTTAAATGTTTCACAACTTATTTTATTTTGTTTTTTTGAGACAGGGTCTTGCTGTGCAGTTCAGATGACCTTGAACGCACTATGTAGTTCAGGCTGGCCTTGAACTCACTGCGGTCCTCCTCCCTCAGCCTCCCGAGTGCTGGGATTACAGGCATGTGCTACTACACCCAGCTTTCAATTTATTTTATTTTATTTTTTTTATTTTTTATTTTTTTATTTTTTTCAATTTATTTTAAAGAAAATAAGATGGTATGCACCTTTGCAAAGGTATATACCTTACAAGGTCAAAAATTGGTTAAATCATTATGTGTTTATACAGTAGAATACTGTGCAACCATTAAAGAGATAAGTGAAAAGGCAAGTTACAAAACAGTATTATGTGATATCAGTTAAAAATACTAGATTTTTATTTCAGCTGGGCATGGCAGCACATGCCTGTAATCCCAGCATTTGGGAGGCTGAGAGGAAGATTGCAGCAAGGTCAAGGCCAGCTGGGCTACGTAGTGAGACCCTATTTCAAAAAACCAAAACAAAATGAAAATATTAGTTTCTTTTACACTGGAAGAATATACACTAGTTGTTAATAGTGGCCGTGTCTAAGGAATAAGCTTAGAGAGGATTTTTCATTTTTTATATTTCAGAAATCCATAAATTTCCAAATAACATGTGTTATTTTTATAATTGGAAAAAAACGTTTGAAGGCTGAGTTAATAATTTAACATTTGATCATTTAGAAATAATATAGTGAAGGGAAAAAGTTCTATTTAAATATATTAAGTGCAAATCAAAACCACGATGACATACCACTTCATGCACACTAGAATGGCTATAATAAAAAAGACAGTACAGTACCAAGTACTGGTCACCATAGAGAAACTGGAGACCATAGAGAAACTGGAGCTTCATGTATTTCTGGTGGGGATATAAAATGGCCTAGCCACTTTGGAAAACAGTTTGGTTGGTCCTCGACATAGTTACTAGATGAACAAGCAGTTCCAATCTTAAGTATAAACTTGAGAGAACTGAAAAGTATGTCCACACAAATAGCAGCATAGCCTAAAAGTAGAAATGACCCCCCCCCAAATATGACTCTTACTCAACAATAAAAAAGGAATAAAGCCCGGATGCATATTACATATGGGTAGACCTTGAAAACACTATACTAAGGGAAAGAAACTCATCCCCAAAGACCATGTATCATGTGATTCCACTAACATGCTATATTTAGAATAGGTAAATCAATAGAGATAGAAAGTAGTTTAGTGGTTTCCTGTGCTGGGGAAGGAAAAAATGGGGAGTGATTGCTAATGAGTATGGCTTTTCTTTTTGAGGAGATAAAATGTTCTGAAATTAGATAGTGGTGATATGTGCACACATAATGAATATACTAAAAACTACTGGATTTTGTACACTAAAGGCGTAAATTATACAATTTAAAAGACCAGCAGGTAGAAAAACTCCATCTGACAGACATACATGTTTACTTAATCTAAAATATTTAGAAGTGCTACAAACGACTAAGTTCAGCATCTAGATTCTAAATAGTAAGTAGTCCAAGGAGCTGTACTATTTCTATAGAATGAAGAAAAAGCAGAAATTCACATGGAAAAATTCACAGCCTCACACATAATAAAATGAAACCAAGGAATGACCTCATTATATCCCTATTAAAACTTTTAAAGTAACATATATTACTTTGAGCATAAAATATTTTAAAAATCTTTCTAAAGGACAGTGTGGCAAACTATAGATAATATTAACTAATATTTCATGTTTCAGGACATTCTAGGAATAACAGGAGACTTTTTCGGGCGGTGTTGCTGGGGATCGAACTCAGGCAAGTGCTCTCCCACTGAGCTAAATCCCCAGCAATAACAGGAGAAAAATACATATATCGCAAGGTGGTGGGAAATATACACAAGGCTGTTGTTGGAAAGGTTATCAGTAAGGAGAACTGAGAGTAACAAACACCGACCCACAGGAAACAGCTAAACAATAGGGCACATGAACTTTGTTGGCAAGCAGATTCCACATGTGTTTGTGCATACTGCGGTCATGACTACAGAGAACCTGGGAGTCCAGGCTAGACTCTAGTAGTGAAGACCAAAGAGGAGTTGGGATAAGAGGAGTTTGGAATTTAACCTTCATTTGATCCCCATGATGAACATAATCATATACTGCAAACATACTAATTTTTAAAAAATCTTTATTTTTTTGATTGAAATCTTGATTTTCTTTTCTTCTTTAATTTTTTCGAGACAATGGTCTTGCTATGTTACCCAGGCTGCCCTTGAACTGGGTTCAAGCAATTTTCCTACCTCAGCCTCCCAAGTAGGTGGGAGCATAGACATGCTTTACCACACCAGGCTTTTTCTTCTCTTCTTGCATCCCTTCTTTACATTTCTTTAATGGGGAATGACATAGGAGACATTTGTGCACTAGAACACTTAATATTCCAAAACCCACAGATTTTTCCAGTACAAACCAAGACAGAATAATCTGAGTTTTTCCATAGTAGCAGCTCAAACTCTTTCACAGTATTCAGTAGGGAAATGGAACCCACAGTGATCAACAGATTGACAAATTATGATCCAATTTTCTCATTGATTTATTTGTGAGACCCAGTTAATATTCTTGAGAATCATAGTTCATTAATCCAGGTACACAAATGCTTTTGTAGCAATCCAATCTATCTGGGTTTTCCCTATGTTTCCTGTGTCCTCAAACAGAGGCAGACAGAGGGAAGAGAGTAGGAAGGGAAATGAGAACAGAGTCTTCTGTTTCCAGAGGATCTGAGAGTGCTAATTCATACAAGCACATATTACACAACAGTCATGTACTTCCTCCTCTGAAATCCACTGATGCTGCATGTTATCAATGCATGTTATCTTCAGTCCTGATTTGCCAATATTTATATACCTACCTTACTTCTGCTATGATTTCTTAAACTTCTTGGCACCAGGACTATTTTCTTATTCATAGCCTTCCCTATAGCAGCAGCTGGCTCACAGTAGGTGTGCAATTAGTGCCTGCCAAGTGCCTGAATGCAAGATGCAAGGCCAGGAAATGGCACGGAGGTACAGTGTTGGGCATCAGTGAGGCCCCTGGCCGTCCACTGCACAGATGGTCAGAGGACCCATGTTCTTGCCCCCATCATGTGTTCCAGGACTGAAGATAGGCTGAAGGGGCCCAGAGAGCGAGAAGCTGGTGAATGTGTAGATGTGGGATCTGACTGTCACATTATAAAAGGAAATGTGTCCAGTCTTCCAGTTCAGGAAGATGCCCACACGTTTGGGGGGCTCATTCATTCGCAGGTGGGTGGGAGGAATGGTGGACGCCTGGTATTCGTTTGGCTTCATCATCATCACAACCCAGTAGCCATTCTCTGGTGTCAGAGTCATACTCCCCTTCCTGCTTGTGGACTCCTTGCATACTCCCAGGACCCACGCTGTCTTGTTTCCGACCTCCACCTCCCAGTACTGGCAGCCAGAAAAGAATCTGGGAGAGCCCAGGGTGAAGATGCAGCTGTCGAATCTTTCTGGGCTGTCAGGCAGCCTATCCCACTTTCCTCCGAGTCTCACACTCTTCATATCATCAGAGAAGACAAGGTTTGGATGGGCAGTTGCTGGATCCAGGAAAACCTCAACTGCAAAAAGAATCAGAATACCTATCTGGGCATTCATGGGCAACATCCTGTGAGGGCTTTCCCCACCTCCGGGAAACAGGACAGGGCTACTCTTCTAGATTGTGGTTTGGGTTACACAAGGACCCAGCAAGCCAAGGCTACTTGCTTTGATCTGGGCACTTACCAGCATGTGCCTGAGCATCAGTCAGTTCTTGGACTACAGAGAGAGAAAAAAAAAGAGAGAGTTGGGAAGGAAAGGTCCTGGGTATTCCCATCCAGAGGACCTGAATTACACTGTATCTGTAACAAGGGAAACAAGGATCGACCTGCTTGGGGCCCATCATCCTAGGGTTGGACACAACCAAAGGCCTCCCAGACACCCATTCCCACTTTGGTGATTGTGGTCTAGTGAGTCAACTTAGCCAGAGAGGCAGGTACAAAAGGACTATGCAGAGCTGTGGAGCCTGCCATGACCATTCTCCTGATTTTATTCCAGGTGTTTTTCTCTCTTCTAAAACAACTCCCTGAAATCAACAGCATAAGTGACTGTCACAATCCCTGGTCAGTGTATACTTCTGCCACAGTACTCACCACTAAATGTTTCCATTTCAGTACGCAGAGTATCTAAAGAGGCAGAAAAGGAACAGAAAGAGGCTCAAGTCAGGTTCCCTGGCTAGGACCAAATCAAAGAGAAGCTGAAGACATGGTTGTAAAGGCTTGGGAAGTAAAGAGGAAAGCAAGGGGGCTCTGGGCGCCACAGACCCCCACGGAGGCTGAGCAGCTACTTCCCGCCCTCCCCCCAGCCCACCTACCCGAGAAATACTTCATACTCTTCTCCACAAACTCTGATTTTTGGTACAGCCGGTGGATCTTTTCTTTCACCTCTGGAGGAGTGGCCCATGGCTCAGGGACAGTCACTTTCTTGGCCCTAGAGACAAAAAACTGTTGGCCAGGGAGGACTGGAAAGAAACAGTGGCCTGAGTCCCTGAGAGCTAGAAATGAGCTGCAGTATCCATAAGACACACTCAGCTAGCCTGAGCTATGCAAAGAAAAGTCCTTACTGTACTCGGAGCTCTGAACACTGGTCCTTAACTTTAGTCACAGACTGGTATCTACTGAGGAGTTTGAAGAACTACTGATATCAAGACACAGTGAGTTTAAATAATGGCCTTAAAATGATATTGCTATCATTCATCAGAATTCTCTGTCAATCACACTTCTCTCTTCTTTTTCTATTGAAATAAAAATGATAATAAATGAGAAAAAAACACATAATGAAATGCCGCTTCACATCCACTGAGATAGCTATTATAAAAACAACAAAAATAGCAGGGCATGGTGGTGCACTCGTGTAATCCCAGCATTCAGGAAGCTGAGGCAGGAGAATTGCTGCAAGTGTGAGACCAGCCCGGGCTACATAGTGAGTTCAAAACCACCCTGAACTATATAGGGAGACCCATCTCACCACCCTACCTCAAAAACAAAAACAAAAACCAAACAAAAGACCCCCAACAACAAAAATAATAGGAAATAAAACATGTTTACAAGAATGTGGAGAAATTAGAACCCTCGTGTGTTGTTGGTGGAAATGTCAAATGATGCAGTCACTGTGGGAAATAGTGTGGTGGTTCCTCAAAAAACTCTATAGAATGATCATATGATCTAGCAATTCTGCTTTTAGGTATACACTCAAAAGAATTGAAAGCAGGATCTCAAGCAGATACTTGTATACCCTTGTTCACAGAAACATTAGTCATAATGTCAAAAGTAGAAACAATCCAAATGTCTATCAACAGATGAGTAGGTAAACAAAATGTGGTATACATATGAAACGGTATTTTTTGGCCATTAAAAGGAGCAAAATTCTAACACTTGCTACAACACGGATGAACCTCGAAGGCCTTTTGCTAAGGGGAAGAAGCCAAACACCAAAGGACAAATATTGTATGCTACCTACAGTACTTGAATTCATAGACAGAAACTGAAATGGGGCTAGTGATGGAATAGTGGGAAGTTAGTTTTAGTGGTGTAGGGTTTCCCATGACAAAGTGAAAAAGTTTTGGAGGTAGATGATAGACACCTCCAAGTGACAGTTCCACCCCTCTCCTATATTGCCTTCTGTGCTTAGCACAACTCCAAATGTCTCCCCAGAGATTCCTAGAAAGTGCTTCTTCCCTGGAGGCCACAGGATGCTCTGCAGGGCAGTTTTCATAGGGTGAAGATGTCATTCATTCTTTCCAGCCTTCCACCTCATGCCCCCTCCCCTATCCTGGCCTGTTCCTGTTCTCCCTACGCAAATCCAGGAAGCCCTCAAAAAGCTGCAGGAAATGGGAGGAGTCCCAAGTCACAGACCCAAGTCTCTCCTAGGACTGTCTCACCCAAATGCTTCCTGCAAGATACCCAAGGGAACACCAGGGACCTCTCTGTACCTGTGCAAGGTGACTCCGATGTCCTAGGGAAAAAAAGAGGGAAACCATTACCAGTCTCCTGGTGACCAGGCCGATCCTAGTCCCTCCTCCTGGTGCCCTGTTCTTTAAGCTTCTCCCTGTCCTCACCAGGGATCCCATCCTTGGGGCATCAGGTAGCTGAAACATCTCTCCTCGATTCTAATTCTAATCCCCCCGGTGGTGCCCCTGCCAGAGTCTGCTGCAGAACTGCACAAGAACACTGCACATCTCCTGTGGATAATGCCAGAGCCACCCTGATCCTGCGCTATCCTGGATCCCCAGGAGACCGCATCAGAAGGGTCCAAGAAGCATGCTGGCTGACCAGGACCAAGCCATGTCCAGGCCTCAAGGGCCTTGCTCCCTTGTTCAGACAGAGGTGATGGCAATGACAAGCGTCTGAATCATCTCACTCAGCCCACCTGGCAGGGGAAGGCCCGGCCCAGACCGCTCACCTGCATGAGCTCCCATTCCGACTGTCCATACTTGGCCTCAAGTTCCCCAATCAGCTCATTGAGGAGGGCAATGTCCCGGGATACCCGGGTGCCGTAGGTCTCCCGGACGTGGCTGATGTTCTGACCCAGCTTCTCCAGCCAGGCCAGAAAGAGCTGCTCCTGCTCCTCAAGAAACTGATGCATCTGCTCCACCTGGCACCGCACCCTCTGCTTCTGGGTTTCAATTTGTTTCTGGGAATTGGGAGACAGAGAGTTAGTCACAGGAGTCTATGCAGTGGGAGGGACATGTGTGTCCAGGGAGGTCTCCGAGGCCCACCTCCTGGAGGTGGACTAAAGGCAGGGCTCCTCAATCTTTCAGAGGCCTGGACTCCAGAGCCGAGGGTAGTATTGTCTGGTACCTTCCAGAACAAACAGGGTTAAAGGGGTTACCTCTTGAAAAATGCTCTCCCATCCGGGGTTACAGGTTTATTTGTGTTCCCGCCAAAACTCACAATTTGAAGCGCTAACCTCTCAATACCTCAAATCGTGATCTTATTTGGAGAGAGTCCAAGCAAATTTACTTCATTAAGATGATGTGATACTGGGGCAGGATGGGGCCCTAACTCGATATGACTGGTGTCCTTATAAAATGACAATACCACACACACACACACACACACACACACACACACACACACACACAGAGGCAGAACACCAGGTGAGGAGAAACAGAAAATGGCCATTTGAAAACTGAGGAGGGAAGCTTGGATCAGGTCCCTCTCTCACAGTCCTCAGGAGGAACCAACCCTGCAAACTCACATTGATTTCAGACTTCTGGCCTCCAGAACTGTGACACAATAAATTTCTGTGTATGATGGCCATAGGAAACTAAGACACTAGAGTCATCTCCCTCCTGCCTTGAAAGCCAGTATGAAGATGGAAAGTGGCCTGCCTGGGGTCATAGTGGACAAGGCTGCAAGTGAACGGCCAAACTGTGCCTCAGAATGGTGGCTTCTGTCCTCTACCAAAGTGCTGGTGTGCAGGGGGTTCTCAACATGGCTCTGAATGGGGTCAGTCAGTCCATTTCAATGTAGGTGAACTTGGTTTCCACTACTATGCAGAGGTCAATCATTGGTTTTTCTGTCATCTTCTTTCTCATAATCCTCAGGAATCTTCTTTAGAGAGGTGACACGGTCCCAGAGCAGCCATTCCCTTCCTCCACAGGGGAGAGGGCCATCCAGATTGACAAACATTAGGCTTAGGAGTCTTGTCACTCTGGTTTCAAAAGGACAGGACTAATTTCTCCTCCTCCCCATCCCTCCCTCCCCCCCTCCTCTTCTACCTCTTCTTTTATTCCTTCTCCTTCTCCTATTTTTGGCAGTATTGAGGATTAAATCCAGAGCTTCAAGCAGGCCAGAGAAATGCCCTACCACTGAGCGATATCTCCAACCCTCTTTAGTTCCTTTGAATCCAAAATGTTTCCTCATCCTTAGGTGTTGTCATTGTTAGTGAGGATGATGACTTTTTTCTTTTTTGAAGAGGATAGGTCAGTTGCCATGTTTAATTTATATTCTAAAACTGATGATTTTGCTCATGATCAAATTCTTACTAAACATTTTGGGCAAGAAAACTAAATAGTTAATGTCAAATGCTCTTCCTAGTCCATCTTATCTGGAAGCAAAGAATATCCAGTTGGTCCACTGCCATTACTGTGAGACTAAAGTTGGTCACTTGGTTAAAGAGTCCATCAGATTTTTCCATTATAAATAGACATTTTACCAAGATGTATCATGTACAGGTACAAAATGACCATGTTGATTATGAACATTATGTATACGATGTACCAATACATGTTCTTGGTAAAAATAATAAAAAAATTTAAAAAAAAATAAATAGACATTTTCCCCCTCTCTGTAGTTCCCTGGGGATTGGTATATTAAGAGTAAATAGGGTGGAGATTTAGCCCACTGGTTAGAGTGTTTGTCTCACAAGCACAAGGCCCTGAAATCGATCCCCAGCACTAAAAAAAAAAAGAAAGAAAGAAAAGGTAAATAAATATCCTGTTCTCTAACAGTCTTCCTCTAAAAATTTTAGTATCGGTTAATAATTCCTGCCTGTCAGTCATCATATTAGTACTTGTATAATGGAAAATTTCTAATCCAATCATTCTTTTATAGTGTTTGCATTAGCTGGCATTTTGCTATAAAGAAAAGTCTTCACCCCATTCCTTAGGATTAAAAGTATTTTTTGCAGTATGGAAAGAAGAAGAAAAAGGAAGAAAGAGGAGGAGCAAGAGGACCTTCATTCTTTCTTTTGTTATCGTTCCCTGTGACCCAGTGAGGTATGGTAGGTACCAACTTGACTTATCAGAATTTTGGGAATCAGAGAGGAAGACGGGATTCAATCAATGAAAATGCATTAAACAAATCAAAGTTCTATAGGGTGGGGTCCAGAAAAAGTAGAAGCAATTTACACATCCAAAAGGCCGGACATGGGGTTCGGGATTTAGCTCAGTGGTTAGAGTGCTTGCCTAACAATCACAAAGCACTGAGTTCGATCCCCAGCACTCTCAAAAAACAAAACAAAACAAAACAAAACAAAAAAACAAAAAAAAAAAACCCAAAAGGCCAGACACCACCAGCCCGCCAAGGTCAGTAAGTTGTACTTATCGAAATATGTGGTGTCACAATGCCACAGTTTTAAAGAAAATGTTTTCCATTTGAATTTTAAGAATTGGTATGGTTTTGACATTAAAGAGATGGTAATTTAAAAATAAATAAATAAATAAAAAGATAGCAATTATAAAAAACAAATCAGAGGAGCCAGGTGTGTTGTTCCATGCCTGTAATCTCCGCTTTCTGGAAGGCTAAGGCAGGAGGATTGAACGTTTGAGTTCAGCATGAGCAACTTAGTAACTTACAAGGACTCTGTCTCAATTCAAAAAGGTGTAGGGGGGGAAGGATGTAGCTCAGTGCCAAGGCCCTAAGCTCTATTCTTAGTACCATACACACAAAAAAGGGGGAATTTAAAGTTAAATTAAAGTGGTTTCCCCCCTTTCTTCAATCCCATTCCTTGGTGACGGCCACTGTCTTTGGTCTTGATGAACCCTTTGGCAGTGAGGATGAGAAAACATACAGGGTCCTCGCAGGTGATTTTCCCAGCTGGGGTGGTCTCCCTCTACTGGGACAAGCTCAGCCTTGGACGCTGTTACCTCCCTGCATCCTGAGAATAGATGACTGTCCTTGCTGCCCTGTGAACCAGACCAAAATCTCATGGACTCTTACTTTCGATCCCTTCCTCCTTTCTGTGGGTGTGAAAGGGAAAGGACCAGCCACAGGATTCTCCCAGCCTCACCAGGAAGCATGCCGTCTTCACATCCCCCTGTGATCTCTGATCCTCCCCAGATTTCCTCAGCTCCTTCAGATGTTCCAGCTGCTTCTGAATTTGTTCCTGGAGAAAGAACATTTTTTAGATGTTTACCCTTGGCTCCTGCCGTCTTTAGCTAATGCCAGGTCCAGAGGAGAAAATCTGCTTCCAGGAGCAAAGCGAGGGAGCTACAATCCGGAGCATAAGGAGAAGTGTTCAGGAAAGAGAAAGAACGAATCTGTTATCATGGGAAGCAAAGCCAAGAGATGGTGAGGGAGAGTCTCAGTGACCCCCTAGACGCTCCTGAATGCAGCCATACCTGGAGGTAGACATCCCCACCCCCCACCCTGTGGACTTCTGAGCAACAAGAAGGCCCAGTGTGACCAAGGGCGTGGCAGAGAAGAGCTCCCAGGCAGGGAGTACTTACCTTGTAGTCCAAGGCAGCCTCCTCAATGGGGCGCACCCGATGGCCTTGGTGCTCCTGACTCAGCCTGCAGATGAGGCAGATGAGCTCCCCATGCTCCTCACAGAAGAGCAGCCGTGCCTGCTTCATGTGGCGCTGGCACTGTGGCAGGACCTGGGGACTCACACCTCCACAGCTCTTCCTTGCCAGTAAGGCCTGGCACTGGGGGCAGCCAGGCAAGCTGTTTCTTGAGGCCTTGGAGTCCTCAGAAGTAACAGGGCAGGTGCAGGAACTGTGCACACAGGGACCACCAAGCAGATCTCCTTCCTGGGTGTGGCAAAGGAGACATGCAGCCTCATTCCGTGGCCTCCCTGGGGACATGGTAGTAGAAGAATCTCCTGAGTGGCAATCCCAAAATCTTTATGAGAGAGCCTATGCCACGAGTTCTTGGTTATATCTGGCCACTTCTTAGCATTTCCTGCCTTGACTTCCATTTATTGAGGAAGCAAACAGTCCACTGGGACTGAGAGCTAAGGGACAGGCCTCATGTTTATTTCTGAGACTTGGGATTCATGGGCATTTATTCTAGGGCAGATCCATAGCCCTTTGCTACAGAGCCTATCTCTTCCTCCTGTATAGGCATGGATCTAGTGGGAGAAATGAAAGAAGGTATCTTGAATAGCACTTGCTACTGAAGCAACCACCCCAGGCAATGAAACTCAAGTGGGAGTTCCCAGGGGATAGTGACTCGTATGCGTCAGACTGATCCCCAGCTCCTGGCAGAATATATGGTAAATAATTGAAATGCATGTGTTCAATGAAGGAGCAAATGGGTCACTGCTCACATCCAAGTTCAAGAAGCATTAAATGAAAGCAAAGAAGGGGACTTTATAAGGCTAAAGGGTATATCTTGGTATGAAGATGTGACAGCTATGAGACTATCATAGAAATGATAGGAGACACAAGAGAAACAGAAACACGAACAATGAATTAGTCCTTCCCTCCTAAACTTGCTGCCCCAGGAATTCACATCATACTTGTAAGCAAAGCTGTTAGTGGCTCCCAAGAGTCATTCTCCCCTTGTCCCTTGTGAGAATTAATTGCTGCCTATACGCCCGCTCCCCAAACTCCCTTGCATTTAGGAGTGGCCATTTGACCATATTCTAACCAAAAGTATGTAAACAGGTTGTCATGAACAGCTTCTAGAAACTTCTAGAAACCTTCTCAGAGAGATTCCCCTTTCTCTCTCCATCCTGCTACCTGGAATGAAGATGTCACTATCTGAGACTATGAGTTTCAGAGCAAATATGGTGGATGGAGCAGAAGAACAACAGCAGTCTGGGGTCCTGGCCTATGGACTTGTCCATGATCAACCTATGTGTCATTTGTGTGAAAGAGGAACAAACTTTTGTTTCAGTTATTGCATTTTTTTGGTTTCTGTTACTCACAAACAAATAGAATCATGATGACTAATTCCTTAGTAAGAGAGAGACCCAAGATTCTGGTGAACGGCTCTCCTCCCTATCCAGAGAAAGGCAAACAGTAGAATTTCGGCCCTATGACATGTTATTATGAGGTAATTGTGGGAAGGAGATATTTTTACCCATTCTTTTCTGGCTTCTCAATCTAGGCCTGATGAAGCCTGTGAAAGACTTCTGAGGGTCCAAGAACAAATTTGAAATTTGGCGCAACATTTTGTGAGGATGTGTCTGTATGCACTTTTTAGGGCCTATAGCCAGGATCAGAGGGGACCCCAGAGGCACTCAGGTATCCCAGTGATATAAATACAGTAGCGATAAAAGGAAATTTGGTGGAGGGAAATACCTTTCCCAGCCACAGACCCTAAGGATGCTAGGTCTTCTGGACCAGGCTCACTTCTTACCTGAAGATGAGGGTACTTCTGGATTTGAGGACTCGTGAAATACACCACTTGCCATCTTCCCCAGAGTCTCTGGATGCTCAGTTCCATCTTCCTCTCTAGTCAAAGATGCACTGGAAAGTGTGTTCCTGAATGTACCACTCTCCAGAACCATGGAATGTTCTGGATTCCCAAAGTCATTCTCCAGAGCCACAGTAGCCCCTACTCTGGAGGTGGTTGCTGAATCTGCATTTGCATTTCTCATTTCCTCAAGAAGAGTTTCTGGATTTAGGGGTTCTTCCTTTTCTGAAGAAATGGTAAGTTCAAGACTTTTGGGTCGCTTTTTTCCTGAAGGCAAATAGACTTCTGATTTCTTGGAGTCTCTCCTCCCTAGAGCCCCACTGTAGAGGCCCTGGAGCCTTCCTGCCGAGCTGGCATTCCTACGGAGCTGGGTACTCGACCCGCTCTCCCAGTTCCCCGGTGGTAGAGCAGGGCTTCTCCTGGCTGGAGGCACTGTGCTCCTAGCCAACAGCTTACTCTGTGCGTCCAGGCCCTCGGGGCCCTTCGGGTCCCTCCGTTTGCCTTGGCACTTCTTCTGAGGTCCTCTCGCTGCCTCAGTCTGGCTGCACAGCAGGCTGGCTGCCCCATCGCCACTTTGCCGCTGCCGGTCTCCTGCTGGGCCATCTGGTACCTTCAGGCTCTTGGGCTTGTTCTCCACAGAAGACGCTGCCAAAGTGTCTGTGCAACTTTCTTGTGTCCCAAGTTCTGTAAAGACAACCAGGTGCAAAGCTCAGGATTGGGCGATGGGAGAGAAGGAAAATCCCATCAGGAATTAGAGCAGGTGAAGTGCAGAACATCCTAGCCAGTAGTAGTAATGACCACGAGGTAAGAACATACTGTTTTTTTTTTTTTTTTACAAACAGTACTTTACAAAGTTTTTTGGGGGGGGTAGGGTGCTGGGGATCAAACTCAGGGTCTTGTGCTTGCAAGGCAAGCACTCTACCACTTGAGCTAAATCCCTGATCTCCTTTTCAAAGTTTTTAAGCAGAAGAACTTGTTTCACTAAGATCTTTTTTGGGACTGGGCATTTAGCTCAGTGGTTAGAGTGCTTACCTAGCAAGCCCAAGGCCTTGAGTTGGATCCCTGGCACAAAAAAAAAAAAAAATCTTGTTTCAAATAAAATAATTTAGAACTCTGGTTATTCATGTAAATTTATGTATGATGATAGATGTACAAATTTCACTCTTTATAAAATCATTCAATAAAAAGAATTAAGGTGTTTGATCAATACAAAAATTTTAAAATCAAGGCTTATAATCCTTTTCATTTTTCCTTTATTGCATAAACTGAAGAAAATTGTTACACAGAAATAAACGTAAATGGTAACTCAAAAAACAAAACAAAAAAAACCTGCTTGCCTAGAAATTTCAGGATCCTGTTTACTGTTTGAAAATAACAGGAAAGGCTTAATTTCAACTACATAAGGAAATGAAGACACTCTGTAATTGCTATGTTACTTTTTGGTCTAAAGAAGATAAAAATAATATTTTGGGTCTAGGAGTTTAGCTCAGTGGTAGAACATAGGCTTAGCATGCCTAATGCCCTGGGTTTAGTCCCCAGCAACACACACACACACACGCACACACATTTAAAATTATTTAAAATAGTTTGCTGTTGGCTTTCTAGGAAGACATAAGGTACCACAACTGGCTCAAGAACTGGTGAGAACCCCTGAAGATGCTAATAATCAAATTTTATGTCACGCAAAAGTAATTTTGAAATTCTACTCATGAAATTCTATGAGGCTGTCTGACTTTCACAGACTACAGACATTTTATGTTATTTAAAGTGTTTGCCCTTATAGAAATACTTGGAAAGTCCTGGAAGAAAATTTGAACTTTAAAGAGTATTTTTAAAAAGTGACTCTCAAAAATCTTAAGTCTCCGAGTTCCATCCCCAGCAGCAACCCCCTCTCCAAAAAAAGAAACAAAAAAACCCTTAAGTTTTAGATTGAGGATTTAGCTCAGTGGTAGAGTGCTTGCCTAGCAAGTGCAAGGCCCTGAGTTCAATCCCCAGTACCAAACAAACAAACAAACAAAAAACTTTAACTGTCTAAAAGCAGAAACTAAATAGTCCATGTTCTTTGGTCACACTGTAGTAAACAAGAAAGTTACAACATAAGGATAGTAAAAGAAGGAAGAGCAAGCAAGAGAAAGAAAGAATTCTTGAGAAATTTTAAATATCCTTATAAAGTATGTTAAAGAAAAATTTAAAACTGAAATTAGGTGGATAACAATGAGAACATTATATGTCAACCCATTAATATGATTGGTTTGCAAGTCCCCCCTATTCTCTTAAAGGGGAAAGTGAGAACTCAGTCCCCACTATCACAAATTAGTAGTCAAGTTTCCTGCATTTGGGGCAATTTCAGGGGTCAGCACATCCAAAGTGCAATAGATAACCTTACCCTGGGAAAACCACCTTTGTGATCATGGTATCTCTCCTGCCAGGTAAATATTGCCAGCCCTTTAAAAACACTCACTTTAGGCTGGGGATTTAGCTCAGTGGTAGAGTGCTTGCCTAGCAAGTGCAAGGGCCTGAGTTTGATCCCCAGCACCAAAAACAAACAAACATAAAAACCACTCAGTTAGAAAATAAATAAAACACTCACTTGCCTGCATGAGTGCTAATTGCAAATGGAGTAAAGAAGTCTCTAAAAACAGGTGCTCCAGCCCCTGCCTTTCCTGATTCTGACTTACAGTTAGAATCTTAGCCTTTTTAAAAAAGCCATTAGGGGCTGGGGATTTAGCTCAGTGGCTAGAGTACTTGCTTAGGAAGCGCAAGGCCCGAGTTCAATTCCTGGCACCAAAAAAAAAAAAAAAAAGCCATTAGGAACCTGAGGGAACTATACTAACACCTCTATAAGGTCCAGAGAGAGGGACAGGATGTGCTTGACCCAAGTTGCTCAGGCTGTGGTGAACGGGAGAGTCCTAACCTTCAAACTAGAGAATTCTAGCCTGAGCATGCTTCCCCTTCTCTTGCCAGCAGCCAGCAGCCAGCGCTGGGCCAGGAGGTGACCTAGGCTGCTTACCTTGGCCAGTGGCCCTGTGGAGCTCCTCTGCCAGGAGTCGCTGGCTGATGGACCGCAGGACCTGCAGAGTTAGCCGCACAGCATACTCCTCCCCGTAGTGGGTGATCATCAGTGTGGCCAGCTTCACTGGTCTAGCCATCTGGAGATGGCCCCGGGGGATCCGAGTGTGCTCCTTCTCCAGGCTGGTGTTCTGCAGCTTGAATTTGAATTTCTCAAAGTCATAGGGCACAAGCTCCTCCAGAGTGTTCAGCAGATGGTCACTGAGGGTCTTGGCCATGGTGCTGACCAGGAGAAGCTGGAGCCGGCTGTCTTGCTTCTGGCAGGATAAAAAGCCTGATAGGAGCCCAAGAGTGAGCAAGCAGCTTGTGAAATCATGGAAAAGGAACAGGAAATTCTCTGTGCTTTGGTGGAACTGAGACTAAGGTTAAGGGCGTAACCAGTATTCAGGCTGCTACGTCTTCTCCTTGTGGATCCAGAGGATTTTCTGGTGGGGAAGACTTCACCTTGCCTGCCACGTGCCCCCGAGAACCCTATGCTGAATGGCACAGAGTGGGCCTGGAATTGCAGCTTAGATCCTCCGTCTGCTATCTCTTGGTTTTAGGACCTGGGGCTTGTAGAGGGGGTAGCCATGCTGAAGGTCGGCCCCTCTGGCCAGCTGCTCTCTTCCAGACTTTTGGGGTTGATGGACCCTCTAGGGCCTGTGTCAGGAGAAGGGACAGACAGCAAATACAACCCTGCAAGATTTGCCCTCAACTGCCAACAAGGGAACAAGCCTTGGTGTCACCCCTGTTGATGCTGTTCTAGTCCATATCTGGTTTGTCCAGCAACACAAAGGCCTGGAAAATTGATGTCCAGAACTACTATCCTGACTTTTCTGTACGTGGAGCTGACTTGACACTTGCTCCTTGAGAGCTGGGGTATTTTTTTGTGCTCCTTTTATGAGCACATGTTCTAGGCACTTGCCAGGATGCTGGAGATAAAAAGGTGAGTGTCTGGAGATCACCACTCAGGGAGGGTCCCATAGGTGGCTCCAAACCTAATGGAGGTTGTATGGGGGGAAGGCTGACTTCATTACCAGTTTCTGTCCTTTTGCACACCCTGATTTTTACCCTCAACCATTTGTTTTGAAAATTCTGAAACTTCAGAAAAGTGAAAAATATAGTGTAATAAATATTTACATATCTTTTATTTAGACCACCTACTGCTTACATCTTTACAGTATTTTCTGCTTCCCCTCTCTGACACTTTTTTTCTTAGCCATTTGGTAATAAATTGAAAACATCGCCTGTCACTCTAAATATTCTAGATGGCCTAAATAGTGTCTACGCTGATATTATTTAAATGACCACAATACAATTATCACACTCAGGAAATGTTACATTGTTACAAATACAAGAATTACTCTGTAATCAAACTTCATCAATTGTTCCAATGATGTATTTATTCTGTACAGTTTATGGCTTCTTATTTTTCAACCCAGGGTCTAGAGGTTGTGCGTTTTTTTATTGTCCAGTCTCTATAGTTTCCTTTTATCTACAACATTTTCACTTCTTCAAAGTTTTCTCTTTCAAGACATATAATTTTTAAAAGTCTGTTCCAAGTAGAATATCCCTCAATTTAGATTTCTCTTATTGGTTTCTTTATCATTGTACTGGCACTACCATCCAAGTGTATTCATGATTTCTGCAATATTAAAGAACATTTTTTTCTTTGTAGTTAATAAGTAACCTTAGTATGTAGCAATGTCTTCTCCTAAATCATTCTGCTTATGGCTTTATAAGTTATTGATGATCCTTTATTAAATCAGTTATTACAGCAGTGATTACAAAACAGTGATATTTCTATTACTTAGCATTATTTGCCTATCTTGGTTTAAACTTTCTGTCCTCATGAGATTTTTAGCTAAAAGATATTTTGTGGATAATACAATTAACTCTTCAACAGCACTTATTCTGCACTAGGTGCTGCTTGTTCTAGAAACATTATCTCTTAAAAATCTCTGTGGTTCAAAAAAATCTCTGTGGTTGCTCTGCAGGACTGGATTTATTATTACCATGGACAGCCAGGAGTCAGTGGCTTTATGACTTGCCCAGAACAAGGATACAAACTCACTTTATTAAGCCACCTCGTGGCATTGTTTCCTTGCAGGATTATAATTTATTATTTTATTCTTCATCGCTAATCATAGATGTTTGTCACTTTTTTAGCTGACTCTGAGGCTCAGAATGGGCTACTCCCACAGGCCAGATACAACATTCTGACACTCGCCTGCTGGATCACCTCTGGGATGACTAGCTTTGATGGGATGAATATCTTTGATGGGATGAGTAGGCTTTGATGAGTTCTGGTTAACAGACTTTAATTTTTTGTCTGATTGGTCCATCTGCTTTATATTTCACAGAGTATTCAGTGCTTTGGGTTGTTTTTTGTTTAGACATGTACAGTTCATTGGATCTAATGTGAAGATAACCCCCATTTTCCCTAAGAAATGGGTGAAGCCCAATACGTATTTATGGTACTGGTAGTAGATGTATGAATTCTCTTGGATTAGGCCACAAAGTGTTGACCGAGGTCTTGCTGTGACTGGCATCTATATCAGACTTTGGAAGGCTCCCACGCCTTCCAAAGAAAAATGATGAGGTGGTAACATAATGTGCAGGCTGCCGTGGGTTCCTGAGGACCCCTGGCTCTGTCCTCTCTGGTCAGGAAAGTCCTCTGAGCATCTATGACAGAATAGGGACAGAGAACGGGGCTTTCCAGCCTAAAACAGGATATTTCACAATGGCAGTGATATCTTTTGCAAAAGGGGCAATTCCGAGGCAGTGTTTTGATGCATCTGGGGCCTTTCTAGGTAAAGTGAAACTCACAAAACTTTTGTTTATTGACGTTCTGGTGATTTTTTTAAAACCAAAAAATGTGAAAATAGGATCATAGCCCTTATGATATATTTTAAATGCTTCACTTAATGAAAGTGGAATGGTAACGTAATAAGCTCTTCTTTCTTACTCCTCTCCCAGAAGATGTGTAATCTTATTTGGGTTCAAAATGGTAAAGCTAAATCCAATACAGTTGCTGCAAAAGATACACCCTCTGCTCTTATTCCCAAGCAGATTCTCTGATGCTCTGATCTCTACTCCATGGTTCGTCACCAAGAGTGTCCCTTTCTATGGTATTAATTTTGACATCACTGTGGAATTGTTTTCCTAGTACTGGGGATTAAACCCAGAGCTTTGCACATGATAGGCAAGTGTTCTACATCCCCAGCCCCATTTGGGGACTTTTACAAAGATTATTGTATTACTTTTATGATAATAAAAATGATAGTTTTTTAAAAAGCCATTTAAAATTAGTTTTGTCTCTAAGGAAATATTTGTCCTTTCTCCCCCAAAACATAATAAAAGAGGTTTATGGCATTTAAATATATCTGTCATTGAGAGAATGGAAAGAATGGTTGGGAAATTTGTTGATCTAGAATTGAGAATAGTGAGTCCCACTGTGACCCAAACTCCTTTACCCAGTTCCCAAGATATTTAGTTTTAAGAGCAAAGTTTTAGACTTTTAGAGACTAACCGTTCAACTTTGAGTTCAATTCCCAAGCAATGAACAGATACTTTGCTTAGAGTTACTCAAAGGCTTTCTCCAGGTTGAGCAAGTTGGTAAGAAATGCCTGGTGGTCTTTCATACCTTATCTGCCAGCTGGTCCTAACTCCAACACCAGTTTTCATTTTAGCATCAATATGTTTTTCAGGGGGCTGGGGATTTAGCTCAGTGGTTAGATGCTTGCCTTGCAAGCACAAGGCTCTGAGTTTGATCACCAGCGCCAAAAAAAAAAATTTTTTTTTCATGGTAGGGGGCCGTGCAGGGGATTGAACTCAGGGGCTTGAGCTTGCTAGGGAAGTACTCTACCACTAGAGTTAAATCCTCAAACCCCAATATAATGTTTTGCACAGTACTTGATACATAAAAAGTTTATAACCTAAAAGGATAATTATCTTAACATTTTTACTTCAGTTCTGGAAATCAAACCCAGGGCCTTGCACATACTAGGCAAACACTCTATCATTCAGCTATATCCCCAGTTTAATGACTTTTTTTAAAATGCCAAAGTCTAAATATCTGTGTCAAAAGGTTCTCATCAAAAGACAAAACATACTTTGATACACCCAAACAGCTGAATCTAAATGGACAAAACAAAAAGGCAGCCTTGAAATGCATAGGCTGGGCAATGGACATAAGCAAGGGCCTAGACTCAGTAGGGTTTAAAGCCTGTTCATTGTAGCTGAAGCCTGAGAAACAGGCTGTCAAAACACAAACTACGACTTATACTTACAGTGCCTGTGATGTGTTATATTCCAGGCCTTCCCTTTTGTGCATGTCCCCCCACATACCCTAGTACTGTGTAATGAACCCAGTGTCTCTGCACTGAGCTACAGCAGTACCTTTTTTCTTTTTGAATGTTTTATTCAGGGTCTCACTAAATTGCTAAACTACTTGGACTGAGATTGAATTTGTGATCCTCTTGCCTCTGGCTCCCAGAGTGCTGAGGTTACAGACATGTGCCACTGTTCTGACTTGTATCTAGATGTCCCCCCAAAGCCTCGTGTGCTCATAGGTGGGGCTTTTCGGAAGTGGCTGGATCTAGGATGTATAAACATGATTAAGAGTGTATGATAAGGTGGTTGGGGAAGAGTGTACAATAACTAAATTAATCCATTGACTGGTTTAGCATAGTTCCCGGTATGGATAATGGGACAGCCCACCCTGGGTGGGTGGCAGCAACCAATGGGCTTGTAGCCTGAATGGGAATAAAAAAGAAAGAGAGGCTTCCTGCTTCCTGCCTCCTGCCTGCCTTGCTATGGAATGTTTCTCCTTTGCCAAGCCACCCTGCCTTGGAGCCAGCTGACTAGGGATTGAAACCTCTATAAATCGTAAGCTAAAATAAACCTTTCCTCCTTTAACTTGTGGGTGTCTGGTATTTTTTTCCCAGCAAGGAAAAGATAAGTAAGACAGCCACTGTGCCTGGTTTCTTTCTTTTTTTTTTTAACTAGATGGAGAGAAACTGTGGTTTAGAGGTAGGGTGACCTACAGGTCCCTTTGGGACCAAGAAGCAGTTTGCCAAAATTTAGCACTGGAAGCCTCTTGTTCTGGGAACTCCCTCAGTCCTGGGAAAACTGGAATAGTTGCTCACCTTCTTAGGGGTGTTAATTGAACATGCTGAAAACATGCTGAGCTACCAGGAAGGAGTAGCTCAGAGCCATTCATTTAATTCATATTTATTGAGAATCTGCTATGTGCCAGATGTCATTCTACCTACTGTGGGTACAAAAGTGAATAAAATAAAGTTTCTCCCATAGTGCAGTCTTATGGGGAAGTGTGAACCGAAAATAAACATACACTATTAGGAGTGATGAGGAAGTTGAAAAACCCACAGCAGCATAAGGAGGTAAGTGAGTGCGGGGGACTAGTGTTTTAAATTAGGGCAGTTGAAGAAGACTTGTGCTTCAACAGAGACCTAAAGAAGTGGAGATAGTGTGACACAAAGTTCGTTGTGGAAATGACCAGGCTTCAGCTACTTATAGAATTGGTGCAAAGGCCTTTGAGGTACTGCATGCTTGGAGAAGGAGCTGGATTAAGTGAGGCATCTACTTCACAATAAGGACTTGGCTCCTCCTCCAAGATGGGGGGGGGCTAGGGATATAGCTCAGTGGTTAGATTGCTTGCCTAGCAAGCACAAGCCCCTGAGCTCGATCCCTAGTACTAAAAAACAAACAAACAAACAAACAAAAACAAAAAAAACCTCTGTCTACTTCTGGCTTTACTGTGTCATGGCTACTACTATGCTGCGTGTTCAGCTTCTGACCCTAGTATTAACTACTTTGGGCCTGGGGATTTAGCTCAGTGGTTAGAGTGCTTGCCTAGCAAGTGTGAGGCACCGAGTTCGATCCTCAGCACCAAAAAAGAAACCCAAAAAACAAAAAACCAAAAAACAACGAAGGGACACTGGGGAGTTTAAGCAGAGCAATGACATGATTCTGACTAATGTTTTAAAAGAAAAACTAGCTTCTGAAACAAGAAGAGGCAGTAGAGGGGAAAAAGTGGAGCAGAGAGACAAAAAAACAATCTCCTGCTAGAATAAGGGCGTAGGGCCTTGAACTTGCATGGAAGTATCAAATTCTGGATAATCCCAAAGGTAGAGCCAACAGGACCACGAATGGATTGGGTGCTGGGGATGGGGGTAGGATGTAAAGAAGCATCAAGACACCATTGCTTTTAGCCCAATTCTATAAAGGGCCAATGACACCACTTTAAGGAGTAAGTGTTGAACCCTGCAGGCAACAGAACATTTTGGAAGGATCTAATTCTCAACTTCGGCCAATCTGCCTACCTAATCCACCTCAGATCAATGAGCTGTGCTGCTCAGGCCTCTTCCCGCTAAGAAATATTAGTAACTATGCTTCCAGTTAGCAATGTTGTGGAACAATCTACAACCTTCTGAGCAGGATGGAAATGGAGGGACAGGAAGCCAGCTTTCCATACAGAGTACAGACACCAAGATGGAATTGACTCTGTTGAGGGGCTGCATAATGGGGCTCTCAGTAGGTCCCAGTTACAGCTGCACTTGCAATATGCTACAGTTAAGGAGATTTGTAAATTATGAAATGCTATACATATGACTTATTCTGATTGTTAAATCTAAAAGGAGAGTAAGTGGGTGTTCATTTTACCTTGAACTGTATTTAGTTTTTAAAATTTAAAAAAAAAAAATACGGGGACCTAACTACTAGGGGCATACAGCTCCTGACTGCTTAAGGGTTTACAAGCCAGTGGAAGCAGAGCCCTAAAGAAACCCAGTTACTCTATTCCAGGAAGGCACTGCTCCCTTTGAGGGTCTCTTTACTTAACCCTGTCCCCTAAAGTGCTCCCACGAATCAGCCCGTTTTGCAAGTGCTTGTTTAGAGGTCTAGAAGCTGCATGAAGTGGCAGGAGATACGACATGCAAAGACTTGGAAGCCATGTAACACGGGCGAGGTCCCCTGTTCAGCTCCAGTGTTCTGTCTGGGGAATTCGGAGAAAGTACGCCGAAGAGAGTGACTCCCGGGTTCCCTTTTCCGCCTCCGGAAGCCTGGCTCCGCGCCTGGCCCACGCAGCGCCCCTCCCGGTTCCAGACACGCGACTGTCGCGCCCGTGCTGCCTTGGCGGGTCTCAAGCTCCCCGACACCCCAGAGGAAGCGGCCAGAGGACAAAGGGGAAGTGTCCGCTCAGGGCCCGAGACGCAGTGGGGCGCCGGGGCAGGCTAGCAGCGACCTGTGCACGATCTGCACCCGGGTGCCGCCAGAGGCGAGGAAGCGCGGGTAATTCTTCTGGGGAGGCACAGAGCTCTGCACAAGTACTCCGCCACCCCGGCGCGTGCGCGGGCGACTGCGAGCCACCTCCTCCAGAGGGCGTCCGGAGCACGCTGAGACAGTAGGACTGCCGAGTGTCCGGGCAGACGCTAGGCAGCGATCTGATTGACAGCACCAATAGCCTATCGAGTATTAGCTGCTCTTGCAAAACCGCCTTGAGCCTGAGACAGGGAATGGGGTGCTGGTCTTCCGGGCAGAGCGCCGGGAAGTGGAGTTAGTACGGTCCGTAGTGCCACGAAGCTCCCGTGAGCCTCCCAAATTAGCCTCCTTCATTCATGTTTACAGCATCGAGCTGTAAACCAACATAACCCACTTACTGTACCAATTGTGAGAGGGCACATGTCAGGTAAGATCCTGGCCCCACCGTGTTGATCTCCTGGAGAAAATATAGATCATAAACTGGCAAACAGTAATTTCTAGTGATGAAAAGCTGTGAAATAATCATCATTCCCGAACTAATTTCTTTGCTTTTGTCTGCTTAACTGTTGGAACTAGCTGCCTTTGTTGCTAACAATTGGATTATAGCTGTCTCTGCCCTTCAGAGTCTGGCTGTAGAGGTCAAAACTGTCTATTAATTTTCAATAATGTCTAATGAGGCCTCTACTCTACCTTCTCTCTACCTATGGGGACCTCTGTCCCTACAATTTGGATGACACTTTGGATTGAGGCAGACATGCATTGAGCCCTTAAACTGTGCCAGACATCACGTGAGTGCCCTACATGTCTTTGTAGCACAGGCTCTGGTGTTAGACTACTTGGATGAGTTCTATCGTTCACCTCTGGAATGTTCCTCAGAAGTCCATCTGTCAAACATTTGCTGGACTTCTGAAACTATGAATAAACATTCTCTCTTTATAAATTGAGTAATTTAAGGGTTTTTATTGCAGTAATAGAAACTTGACTAACACCATCAGAATAGTGCCCTGCATTTGCATGACACTGGCCAAAGGATGTACCTCTCTTTCTGTACCTATTTCTAATAACTGTGAACTGGGGCCTCTAGAGCAGTTGTATGGATTAAATGAACAAATACTGTATAAATAAAGTGCCAGGTTCATGGTGATAGGTGTCATTTGTGTCTAGCCTTCACTGCTGTCATGCAAGTTAGATGTCGATATATGCATTTTACCAATGAGCAAATGGAAGCTTGGTACATACGGATTTATTTAATGCTATACAACTATGAAGAGTGGTGGGGTGGCATTGATCCTCATGGTGATATCTGCAGAGGCCAAGGTCTTACCCTGTGGTCATCCTGCCTCTCAGCATCATCATTCCGTTTAGCAGTCACCATGAGGTAGGAATAGGGCAGGCTAAGGCTGGCTGGCAAGGGAATGTGACCTGGAGGAGTGGCTTGGACCCCACATCAACTCCAGGAAAGTGGCCTGGACCTGACATCAGCTTGAGGCACCATTTTCAAGCACCAGCCCTCTCACATGGACTGTAGGGAGTTCTCCCGAGTTTCCAGGGGAACTCCATTTGATAAATAGAGGTAACACTGGAAGCAAGCTCTCTTTCTTTTCTACTGCACCACCAGGGAAGGAGCTCTCCCTTTTCCCTCCCATGGAAGATAGTGTCTGCATACCCAGCACCACCACTATCATGCCTTTTTAGCGGCAACCCCTACTGTGCCTTTTAGGCCTGGTACACATTTTGCTGTTTCTCTTGTTATGCTCAACTTTCCTTTTCTTCTTTGCTCTATAATTTTAAATAAAACTTTAGAACTACTTTTTGCCCCCCTCGTTCAATTCTTTGCTTGAGGAGGGGAAGAACCCAAGAATATTGGAACCTACCCAATAACAATCAGACCAATCCATTCACATTACAGAGGAAAATGCTGAGGGCCACCAAGGAAGCTGACTGACTGACCTGAGGTCCACACATTAATTAGGAGCTGGGCCTGGAAACCATTTAACTGTGATAGAGAGAAAGTTAAATTCTTTTGATCACATCTGAGATTTGAAGGCTAACAAAAGAGGCAGAAGCAAGAATGGATGGTTTGAGGTAAACTGTAAAGAATTAAAAACATGAAGAAAGCAAAATTCAGAAACAAGCTGGGCATGGTGGCACACACCTGTAATCCCAGCACTCGAGTGGTTGAAGCAGGAGGACTGTTACGAGTTTGGAGCCTGCTTGGACTAGAAAGTGAGCTCAAGGCCAGCCTAAATTACTTGAGGTCCAAGAAGTCCTGAAAATCAAAAACCAAATCACAGGGGCTGGGGATTTAGCTCAGTGATTAGAGTGCTTGCCTTGCAAGCACAAGGGCCTGAGTTTGATCTCCAGCACCACAAAAAAAAAAAAACAAACCCCAAATCACAGGACTTTTAAAAATAGGATTTGACAAGCTGAATGTAAATTACATAGCTAAGAAAATTGTGAAACAATGATGTGAGATGTAATGTACTAGATGTGTTGCAAAAATAACAGTAATTAAAACAATACAATATCTTTATAAGAATATATACAGGAAAATAGAAACAAGAGTCTAGAAAAAATACACATGTACGCTCTTTATACAAAAGATGACATTTGAAAGCCCGGGGGAAGGGGTATCCCAATTTGTAAATGGTTTTAAGACTGTTGATAATCTAGCTAAAAAATAAACATTTCTGCCTCATATCGTATACAAAAAAAGAAACTCCAAATCATCTAAACAAATATGAAGTATAACATCTGTAAATTCTTAAAAATCTTGCAGTGAGGGAAATACCTAAAGGCAGGTAGCCTGGATATAATAGACAGAAAGAAAGTTTAGCGTCACTGGCTGTCATTTGTTGCTACTTTGCTTGCTTTCTGCACGCTGCCTTCTGCCTACCCTACTTTGCCATGGAGTATTTATCCTCTGCCATCAGTTCTGCCTTGGAGCCACCCAACTGTGACCTGAAACCTCTAGGAACTGTGAGCTAAGTATACCATTCCTCCCTTAACTTGTGAGTGTTGGGCATTTTGTCTAAGCAACAAGAAAAGTAACTAAGACAGCCTCCTATTCCTATTGCCAGCTTTAATAGCTATCCAGTTATTTAACAATTGCTATATAAAACATATGGAATTGATTTTTTAAAAATTAATGAAAAGAAAAGCCCACAGAAACAGAATACGACTTAACAATGAGGCTTCCAAAGATATGTAAATACTTGAGAGGTCCAAGACTATTCAAGAATCCTTGTTTCTTAGGGCTTTTAGGTATCTCACAAGTTTTATCAACTATATCTACAAGAAAACATAGAAGTTTTGAAACATAAATATAAAAAAACCTCATTTTCTAACTAATATTAAAAAAAGAGGAAAATTTTCTTGAACAACTAGACCAGTTGAGAAAGTCTCTAACAAACATGACTTTCTAGACTTATTGAAGTATTTATATTTTATAATAGGATAATGAAGACCAAGGAGAAAATAAAAACTACAATGATAAATTACTTAAAAATCAATAGTAAAAAGAATATTTCATACAAAATTATGGGATGTAACTAAAACTACAGTTAGAGTAAAATTCATAGCTGTAATGCTTTTTGCTATTAAACATGGTATTTTTGTTTGTTTGTTTGTTTTAGTGCCAATGATCAAATCAAAGACTTGTGCTTGCTAGGCAAGTGCTCTAACTGCTGAATTCCTGGCCTAAACATGCTATTTTTGAAAGTTAATTATGTTTAGGGCCTACACGTAATCATATTTCATTTAGTCTTTATAGTACTTATGAGGCAGTAGTGTTTTTGCCCTTATCTTAAAAAAATATTCATAACTAGATATATTCATATGTTGTGGCTTGTGTCTAAATGTCTCCTCAAAGCCTCATGTGGTCATAGGTGGGGCTCTTTTGAGGTGCCTGGATCTAGAGCATATGATGTTGTGATTAAGTGTGTGATGCTGGGATCAAGGGTGTGTGGTTACTAAATTAGTCCACCTGACTGGTTTAGCATAGTTCTGGGTAGGATTAAGGATGTCCCACCCTGGGTATGAGTACTACCCACGTGGATGGAATATAAGAGGCAGAAAGAAGGTTGTCACTTGCTTGTGCTACCTTCTGCCACACATGAACTGTTTCCCCTCTGTGACACCCCTCTCTCCCATGCCACCCTGCCTTGGAGCCAGCCAATTATGGATTGAAACCTCTACAAACTGTGAGCCAAATAAACCTTCCCTCTTCCTTTAACTTTGGATGTCAAGTATTTTGTCTCAGCAATGAGAAAAGTAACAAGTCACCATATAACATTCTATATGTTCCTGGTTTCTAAGTACAATTTAACATATTTCTTGATTTAATTTTTACCAATAACATTTAGTATACACAGGATATTTAAGGATTAAGGGATGAATAACAGATGTCCTATACCTTGCACAAATCCTTGTGTGTGTTGCTGATGTGTGTACACTGGAAGGACAGGAAAAGGATTCAGGTTGTAGTGTGATTAGAGCTAACCCTACCAGATAAAATAAACCATATTAAATGCTAACGATATATGGACAGATCACCATGGGAGCACAGTTAAAAGTGATTTTGAGCTGGAACTCTGTCCTTTGTTATTTTCAGTTAGAAGATTCCCAAATTAAAATTGGTATCTGAAATGAGTTGGCTGATAACCAGCATAAACAGTCTATATGTTTAGCTGTTTTAGCTGAAGTGTAGAAGTGGGTTGTCTTCATATTAACCAGTACTATGTAACTGATTCCAGGAATACAAAGACTAGTATACTAGTTTCCTCCAGTTAGCTCTCCTGCTGTGACCATCACTTCCTTCCAAGTACCACTTGGCAGTCTCTTTCCATGACTCTCCTTCTCACTCCTCATCTCTGACAAAGTTTACTGGCCTGCCATAAAACATGGGTTGGTAAATTGTGATTTAAGATCCAAATAGAGGAAAAGTGTTTCTAACATTATCAAACAATATTAGCAAGATAGTTTGCTTAACATTAACCCCAAGGAAAATTTAAATTCCAGAATATTTTACCAAAAATATAAGAAGGGGAGCAGAATACCTTATTTTATATATTTTCAGGGAAAGAAGCAATATAGTTTAGATTAATAACAATAAAATGATTCCCTATGATGAATGTTATCAATGTGTACATCTAAAATGTACCATTAAAATAAAATTTAAAAAAACAATAAAATGCATTTCAAATGAATACCATTTAAATTCACTATTTTGCACATGACTGAATTTCAAGTGTGAGATTACAGAGTAGTTAGGTGTAGGTAAAGGAAAACCCTAAGTCATAGGTCAAAGGAAAGTTATAGTCAAGTAAAAGTGTGAAGAAACCAAATCAGAGAGAGTGGGTAAGCAGCAAAGATTTAAGAGTGGCAAAAAGCCTGGATGGGGGTGGGGGGGGTGTCCTAAGATAAAATACAGGAAAATCAGCATTTCTTAATGCTCCTGCCCCACAGAACAGCCTTGAAAATTGTTGTTCGTCTGTTTTTGGTGCTGGGGCTTGAACTCGGGGCCTTGCACATGCTAAGCATATGGTCTGCCACTGAGCTACACCCCCAATACCCCCGACTTTATTTTTTTTTTTGAGATGAGGTCTTTTTTTTGGGGGGGGGGAGATGAGGTCTTGTCAATATTGCCCAGACTGGAGGATTCTTGGCCTCAGTTGATCCTCCTACCTCAGGCTCAACTTGAAAGTATCAATACTGTAAATTTCGTCAAATGTCAGTTTGAAAACCAGGCATAGAAAACTGCTTCCCTGAGTGCCAAGGAATCTGTAAGACCTAGGTAAAGACTGAAGGCAGCCCTGAGACCTAAAACCAGGAGTAGTAGAGGTTTGTTACCTGAGATTTAAATTTATTTTTCTTTGTAACCGTCAAGGTGCCACCTACACATTTAAAAAATGTAAAATCTTTCGTGATTGCAAGAGGGCATATTTATTTTCCTTAAATTGCTTTTTACCAAAGCCCTTAAGCAGCAGTTCTTAATCTTTTGGTGGTATTGAGAACTGGATGATAGCTATGGAGAAACGTCCTAGAAAATACAAGTACACATGATATTTTACATACAATATCAAAAAATTTTAAAAATCACCAAACCTACCCATGGATTTTCTAAATGTGCCACTTACATGATAACCAGTTGGTAAACTAAGCAACTCTGAATGCCTAATAGCTTCCATCTCAGAAAGTTCTATTGGGCAGTACTGCTCTTGAATTTTATTGATCTCAATTTAAAACTCCAGACTCAAGTGAACTCTTATAGATAAAAACTACTGGCCTATAATTCTACTCCCAAATTCCAACTATTCGGTCTTCTGCATATAGATAGGACACAAAGAAATCGAAGTGGAATATTTTCAGTAATTTTAAATAACCTGATGTGATAGTTAACCGATTGTGTCAATTTGATTAAGAAACACTCAACTAAATAGGAACAGCATAGCTCTGGAGGTGGCTGAAGGGATTTACTGAAAACAGAAGACCCACCTTGGGTGTGAGTGGCACCAACTAGTCACCTGAATGGGATAAAAAGGAAATGCAGAAGAAAGGCTTGCTTCTGTTTCTTTGGAGGAGTGCCAGCCTTCACTTTCGCCTTGGACGTTGTCTCCTGGCTTCCAGTGCAGACCCTTCAGCCTCCTGATACAGATTCACACGGGATGCTACAGCAAGCTCTAGGCTTTTGACTGGATCCTCCAGAGCGCCACTGCACAAACAGCCCTTTTGCACTCTTCCACACCTGACTCTGCAGGCAGTCATTGTAAGCCAATCTTGTAAATTCTTATATTCTTGTACATCTAGCATTAAATCTGTTTCCCTAGTAAGCACTGACTGGTACACCTAGAAAGTTCATCTACCTTTAAGCACCCATTAATAGCCTAAAATTAAAGGGAATTTAGAACAAATTCTTAATATCTCATTCTTCCCAACTCAAGATATGTGTATTTCACAAAATTCCCACACCACACATTCTGCAATAAAATTCCAAGTGGCTTTTCAATTTTAATTATTTGTGCTGAGGATTAAACCCAGGGCTTCTCACACAAAAATGTGTGTGTGTGTGTATGTGTGTGGTAGGTAAGCGTTCAGAAATTTGTTGTGCATTATTAGCACCTAGTAAAGCCAGGCATCTAATGCACACCTGTAATCCCATCTACTCAGGTGGTTGAAGCAGGATTCTAAGTAGAAGGCCAGTCTAGGCAATTTTGCAGAACTTGGTCTCAAAACAAAACACTGATATTTACTGGCACATATGTACTACGCATCCTGCACATCTCTTAGCTCATTTAATCTTCATCCCATATTTTGAGGTGGGTAGAGTATTACTCCCTTAGAACAGAAAAGAGTTTAGAGGAAATAAATTTTTAATAAATTGAGTGAGATCAAATAAATTGCCGGAGATCACATAGTAAATGCCAGAGAAGTGGAGTCAAGGTTATAATTTATAGTCTCGGGAAACAGGAATGTCTAAAAACATAAAAATGATTTTTAGGAGACTCAAGTCCTAAATCTGAATTAGGTTTTCCTGAAATGGCACACCTGCCAGTGTGCTATATGGCTGAGTAAGGCAGTTGTGTGACAAGTGATTTAACTCACATCTGTGCTTTCATATGTAAGTCATAAAATTTTGTGTTGTGAGAATTCAACGGCAGATAAGCATGTGCTCAACAGACGGTTACTGTTCTGCACGACTCACTCCTCTGAAGCTTCTACCTGGTGAGCCACTACTCGTGATGGACGGAGCCAGCCCTCCAGGTTTCCCTTCGCCCTGACGATGGAATTCACAGTGGAGAGTAGGCTCCTCACAGGGCTGAGCGGAAGACCGCACCTGGAGAACTGCGGGTGATACCGCAACGTCCGGGGCAGGCTTAAAACTCGGTCTGCCATTGGAAGTCGGAGGCACCAGCCAGCCTGGCCGCTCCTCTGCTCAGTTCAGCCGCCGGAAGCAGGACCCTGATCCGACCGGGTCTGCGAACAAATCTTTGCCCTCTGGCCTTGGCGCTGCTCTGAGACCTCTAGATTCGCTGTTGGAGTATGTGGCACGCAGCTTCGCGCAGGCGCAGTAGCGGGGTCGCGCTCCTACTACAACTCCCGGCAGGTCCCTGCAGCTCAAGCTGCAGGAGTGGTACGACCCTCCCTTGCCAGCCCCGAGTTTCCCAAGATGCCAAGGACTGCTTTGGGAAAGAATTTCTCTGGAGAGCTTGTTAACAATTCAGAATTTTGGACCCCGCGCGGGGTCGCAGGATTCCCCTTGAACCCCAGCCTTTCGGCTCCAATTGGCCTCTGGCTTGCCCCGCCTGCGCAGGAATGCGTTCCCTTCCTATGGGTCGGAGGTGAGTCTGAGGTGACACCCGACCCAGTGGGCACAAGAGTACGCAAAACGCGACCCGGAAGTCGGTGTCGCGCAGACGCCATTGGATTGTGACGCCTAACCCATGCGCTGAAACTTCCGGCGTGGAAGCCGAGAGCCGAATCTTGCGTGGGTCAGAGACCAGGAAAGAAGTGGTGGCCCTGGGGACCGGCTCAGCCCAAAGCTCCGAGCTGGGGTCTTCCGCCGGGATTTGGAACTCTGGACCACTTGGCTCTTGCAGAGGGCGTCCATCCTTGCACGGGGTCCCGGGCACCTTCAAAGGCGGGCGCAGGAGGTTTTCGGGCCAAGGCGCTCTGGGGCATGGCGATGGCGTCGTTCCCAGGCTCTCAGGAACGGGAAGGGCTCCTTATAGTGAAACTGGAGGAGGACTGCGCCTGGAGCCAGGAGCTGCCTCCGCCTGAGCCTGGGCCCAGTCCCGAGGCGTCCCACCTGCGCTTCAGAAGGTTCCGCTTCCAAGAGGCCGCTGGTCCTCGGGAGGCCCTCTGCCGGCTCCAGGAGCTTTGCCATGGTTGGCTGCGGCCTGAGATGCGCACCAAGGAGCAGATCCTGGAGCTACTGGTGCTGGAGCAGTTCTTGATGATCCTGCCCCAAGAGATCCAGAGCAGGGTGCAGGAACTGCATCCAGAGAGCGGCGAAGAAGCAGTGACCCTCGTGGAGGATATGCAGAGAGAGCTTGGGAAACTGAGGCAACAGGTGGGCGAGAGAAAGAGCTGTGTTGTCGCTGTTTGGCCCCGCGGTTTGGAACATTACCCTGGCCTAGTTCCCCAGTAGAATTTACTTGGTTGCACTGAGTAGGCCTTATATGGGGAAGAGAGATTTTTATGTCTTAATGTGGAATACTCATACTCCAGATTTTACCCATATGAACAGAGCAAGCATTGAATAGTTAGTGCCCTGTTTCCACATGGAGGCAGTGCTTCAGCAGTAGTTATTGTTAAGCCTGGAGCTAAGTGGCCAGTGTTCAAATGATTACACAGCTGCTTCCTAGCATTGTGACTTTGGGCAAGTTATTTGCTCTCTTTGGGGCTCCCTTTTCCCACTGATAAAATGAGGATGGTATAATACTTGTTGGGGGTACTTTGAGGATCTTAGAGGGAGAACAGCATGTAAAGCTTTGATGATTCTATTGGTTTATAATTAAGCTTGATACCTGTTCTTGTTATGTTAATGTCAACAGTGTAGTCTCATCTGCAGAGCTAGATCTCGGTTAAATTTTGAAAAACAATTTGGCACTGAGTGTCTATGGTCACTGCCCTTCTTAGGGCCACCAAAATTCAGTCCATTCAGTAGTGAGGAATAGAAGCATCTACAAAAGATGAGGGAGAACAAAGGTAAAGTGTATTAGAACAGTATGTGGGGAAGATTTACACTGGGAGTGGACCCACCCCCTCCTCCCTACTCAGTCTCCCCCAGTTTTGCTGAAAGCACCGAAGACCAAAAAGGCCTATAGCATAAACCATTCTTCTCTCTTGCTCGAAGGATCTTTTGTGGTTCTCAGTTGAAGGCTTGCCCTTAGAATCCTACAGTAATTTCCCTTTCTGTTGGCCCCATTGTGATGATGAGTGATGTGGGTTGGTCCTCAGGTCACAAACCAAGGGCGGGGAACAGAAGTGCTTTTGGAGGAGCCTTTGCCTCTGGAAACAGCAGGAGAGTCACCGAGCTTCAAGCTGGAGCCCGTGGAGACTGAGCGAAGCCCTGGCCCCAGGCTGCAGGAGCTGCTAGGCCCCAGCCCCCAAAGGGACCCCCAAGCTGTAAAGGACAGGGGTGAGGAACAGTTATCTGGGCAAGTGGGAGGGAGGAGGGGCTTTGGGGTTGCCCTGATACTAAGCAGGATATAGCACCTGTGCCAAAGGAAAGGAATTCCTGAAGTTGAAGTTCTCAGATGTAGCCTGACCTACAAGTGGTATGAGTTCTGCTAAGGGATGCAAAGAAGAAGGAGAAGCCTTAGCAGAAGAGAGGTTTGTATGCAGAACAGGAGATTTAGAGATAGATGAATGATGAGGGGTTTGGAGTGCTGGTAGCCTGTGTGGAAGACTGCTTGCATTCCTTTACTCTGACCCCATCATTTTGGATATTACTTTGTTACTTTATTCTGCCTGTTATTGGTTTTTGTTTAGTGCCAGTCTTAAAAGTAGAAATGGGGTTTGGGGAATGTATACTGTGTTGTAATAATTTATGGGTTACCAAGATTTAGAAATGCCATTCTCATTATGATTTCTGTTACCTTCAGCGTTATCTGCTCCCTGGCTTTCTCTCTTTCCTCCTGAAGGGAATATGGAAGACAAGGAGATGACTGGGTCCCAGGTGATGTGGAAGGTCCTATTATGTCCCCCTGCCAATATGTTCCTTCCCCTGGAGTCTTCCTTTTGGGATGGGCCGGGGTCGTTTTGCTACTTGAATGATCCTTTCCCCCAATCAAATGTCTCCCCCACCTTATTGGTCTCCATCCATCATTTGTAGGCCTGGGATCTTTTTTTCCCATATGTCCTTGGTACCCCTGGGCTTTTGCTCCTTTTTTCTGCAACTCTGCTTGAATTGTTTTTGGTACATCTGGGGCTAAAAGAGATCTTTTGCTGTTTCAGTTACCTGAGAGCTTAGAGGATGTAGCAATGTACATCTCCCAGGAAGAGTGGGGGCATCAGGATCCCAGTAAGAGAGCCTTCTCCAAGGACACAGTGCAAGAGACTTATGAGAATGTGGACTCACTGGGTAAGACTTTTTTTCTAGGGTTGATGATTATACAACATTTCTGTCAAGGATCCTCCTGTCTCTTGGATACCTACCTCCCGGACTTGAGTTTTGTCAAGCCTCCTACGTAAAGTTCCTGCACTGGGGTCAGTTAAACATTTGCCAAGTGGCACAGTTGACATACTTACAGGCAGCCCTGGACTTAGACCCCTGCTGTCAACCATAATGGACTCCCTAAGACAGCACAAATCAAATCCATTGACCACCTGGTTTATACATATTCAGTGTTCCAGAAGGCTAAGGAGTGCCTCTAAGTTCTCAATTCCTTGCAATTTTGAGAGGCTTATTCTTGTTTCCTGTGCTCCATTTGTAGGCTCTTCCCCAAAGACAAAAATTTCAGGAGCATTGACATTAGCATACCAATTTACTAACTGTCATATCCTATAGAAATTCAGGAAGCATATTTTGAAACATGGATTATGTACATATTTGGAAACAGTGTATATACCCAAAGTGGGCTAAATAATGTGTAAATTATGTGCCTGTGTTGATCTGCTATGCAGAGATAAAAATTATGCCTATGAAATATGACAGACTAATAGTTGGATTAGGTGGAGGGCATACAGGGATTTATTATACAGTTCCTTCAACTGTAAGTATGGAAAATCTCATTTAAAAAATTTGGAGAAATCTTAAGACTTTGTGTACAATATGACTAGCTGTGTTGAAGCACGTAGCAGCAGAAAATCACCCTGCTCTTTGTTTTCATCCATTAGGTTTGTGTAAAGAGAATCATAGCTATGAACTTGCTTGTACTAATTTCATAAAAGGATTACTGTTATTTTTGTTTCCCTTTATTGGGACCACTCCAGGTTTTCCATCACTTTTCCCCTGTGAAGTTGTGCAAAGTTGAACAAAGTGAGTGCTAACTAAAAAGAAAAGATCAGATCACAATTTGTTGGAACTGAATGTATGTTTGAGTCCATGTTTGCTAGAGGTAGAGTGAGGTTTTTAGCACAGAAATGGCGTATTCAGGTTTTAAGCTCACAGTTCTCACAGAACCAAAGGTCCTTTTCTAATTGTTCATTGATGTTTTCTCCTTCTAGGGTTGTCAGTCAAACTTAGTTCTATTTTATATTTATATGTAAGAGTCTTTTAATAAAAGAGGACAATTATTTTTTTAAGATGGGAAAGAGGGAAAAGAGAGATGACGGCTACTTCCATTGAGTAGGGGGAATTCAAAAGTGAGTTGCTCCAAGAGTCAAGGCTGTTTAACTAATTCGTCAGGTAACTGACCATTCTAACCATGTTTTCTTGTTGTAATTACAAAAGTATACATTCTGGTTGTAAAAAAAAAAAAAAAAACTAAAAAATACTAAATACTTTGAAAATATTTTTTTTAAAGAAACAACCCATAGTCTCCCTCCCCTAATTTTGTTTTCTAGAGGTAACCACTGGGAATAGTTTAATGTATATTCCCAGCAGTAGTTACCAGACTTATCAGTGGATTCTGTGTCTTATCAGCTGAGGGTAGGGATCAAGACTATCTTTGTTTCTTCTGCCTCTCAGAGGAGAGTACTGACACAGCAATCTGTTTCTTTAATTATGAACAGAGCCTCACATTCCCAGTCAGGAGACCCTAAGCACCCAGGTGGAACAAGGAGGGAAGCCATGGGACCCAAGTGTCCAGAGTTGTAAGGAGGGTGTGAGATCCACAAGCCCAGCTCCAGGTAAGGAATGAAGAAGAGTAGCTGCTCAGCAAAGTATCCCTGGTTAAGCACAAGGCTTTTAAAGGTTTGGGTGTAGAGCCAGTGTATCACCATTCCTGTGGTGACACATTATTTCTTTTGTCTCCACTGACCGTTCTCCATCCCTGTGAAGCAACTAAGGAACCCAAGATGCAAACTTTGATGAGGCACTCTTGAGCTCACTTTTCCTGTCCTGGTCTCAGCTCTATTATTACATCTCATCCATTCCTGAAGGGCATCAGTCAGAGGCCTAGTTGCAGAAGTTTGCTGAGGCCTGAGAAAGGAATTCCCACACTGCTCTGAGCTCTGATTCCTTTCTCTTTCTTTTTTGTTTTTGTTTGTTTTTGAGACAAAGTCTTACTATGTATTATAGTACAGGCTGTCCTGAAATTTGCAGCTGTCTTCCTACCTCAACTTCCTGAGTTACAGGTGTGTGCCATCACACCTAACTTCTGGGCTCTGATTCCTTGAGCAGTAGCCCCACCCCTTGTTCAGATACCTCTTTTGGGTGTTTTATACCTAGGAAGAGAATAGGAAACTGAAGGTAGAGCTAGTTCTTTGAGGCCTCTGACCTGCATAGCAGGCATGCAGGGTTATCTTCCAGTGTAGAAATAACGTAGAGGTTTGGTTTTTCTCTCTACCAGGGGAAGAGAAATTTGAGAACCAAGAAGGAAATGTTCAGTCTGTTTCCCCAGAGGACACTCACCCTCAGATGCTGCTCCCTGGCCAGGCTAGAGGGGAGGTGCCCTGGAGTCCTGAGCAGGGACGGCCTCGTGACAGGGCAGAAGGGCATTGGGAACCTCCTCCAGAGGATGAAATGGAGCAGTCCTTAGTGGGAGCCACAAGTTGCAGAGAACTGGAACCACCAAAGGCACTGCAGCCAAAAAAACTCCATTTATGTCCCTTGTGTGGCAAAAACTTCTCTAACAACTCAAACCTAATTAGGCATCAGAGAATACATGCAGCAGAAAGACTGTGTATGGGTGTGGAGTGCAGTGAAATCTTTAGTGGGCACCCACATTTTCTCTCACTACATAGAGCGCACCTGGGAGAAGAGGCCCATAAATGCCTAGAATGTGGGAAATGCTTCAGTCAAAATACCCATCTGACTCGCCATCAGCGTACCCACACAGGTGAGAAGCCTTATCAGTGCAATGTGTGTGGAAAAAGCTTCTCTTGCAACTCCAACCTCCACAGGCACCAGAGGACGCACACTGGGGAGAAGCCCTACAAGTGCTCTGAGTGTGGGGAGATCTTTGCTCACAGCTCCAACCTTCTTCGGCACCAGAGGATCCACACAGGAGAGAGGCCCTATAAGTGTGCTGAGTGTGGGAAAAGTTTCTCTCGGAGCTCTCACCTGGTCATTCATGAAAGAACCCATGAGAGAGAGAGGCTTGAGCCCTTCTCTGAGAATGGGGAGATCATGAGTGACAGTACCCACTTTCTTACAAACCAAGGAACCCGCAGAGCAGAAAAGAAACTCTTTGAATGTTCAACTTGTGGGAAAAGCTTCCGCCAGGGCATGCACCTCACCAGACATCAGAGAACACACACAGGAGAGAAGCCATATAAATGTACCCTTTGTGGAGAAAACTTCTCTCATAGATCCAACTTAATCAGGCACCAGAGAATTCACACAGGAGAAAAACCCTATACCTGTCATGAGTGTGGAGACAGTTTCTCTCACAGCTCCAATCGAATTCGTCACCTGAGAACCCATACTGGAGAAAGACCTTATAAATGTTCTGAATGTGGAGAAAGCTTCTCTCGGAGTTCACGCCTTATGAGTCATCAGAGAACTCACACCGGTTAGAAATAATGGGATCTCTCTTTGCCCTAGATTAGGTGGTACATAGAGGGTTGTCAAGAGCTGGCGTTCCTTGCCCAGCTGCCCAAATGACATCTGTGTTTTCCAAGAGGAAATGGGGGCTCGTTTTGAGGGTAATGCCAAGGCAGCAAAGGACTGTTGTAAAACTAAAGAAGAGTTCAGTTTGCAATAGTAAGGCTTAAGGTGACCTGCTCAGGGACACTTTAGTCCATCCTGTCCCAAGGTATACCCATTTTCCTGGTATGTTTAACAAGCATGTAGTTTGGGTGCCTTACTGTGTAATGTTTATCCCAACAACTTTGGGAATTCACGTGATGTTTTATTCTTTCCTCACTTGGAAGTGCAAGAGCATTTAAGCTCCTAGGGCCCTTGAGATCAAAGAAGAGGGGCCAGAAGAGGGGCCTGAGAAACCAAGTTGGAGTTCAACAAAACTGGTTATAAGCTGCAACTCTCTAGGAATCCACGGGCTGCCCAGGTCAGCCACCGTAGCACCCCTCAGTGGTGTGGCAGGAGTGCATGTTGGCAAACCACATGATGTGTGTGATGTCAGACAAGTAGAAAACAGAGACCTAAGGGAAATTTAAGAAGGAACTTGCAGGTGATTCCAGAAATTGGCAGTTGAAATGAGTGTGTGATCAGTCTACCCTTTGGACAGATTGAGGCTTTGTTCTGTAGCCAAAAAAGATAACACAGAGCTCTGAAGCCTTGTTCCCAGGTGGAGGGTTCCATGAAAGATGGACTCCCTAGGAAACACTGGAAATGTGGATCCCAGGGAAATTAGGGGTTATGTCTGTCCCTCTTGAACATGTTTGGATGGTAATAAATATCTTCAGGAAACATAAATACATGTGGATCTTTGTCTTAATCCCCAGTGTTGATCTGTCTTCTGTCTCAGAGGCACTGCTTTCTCCTTGTGGACTTCTGAGTTGGTCAAGAAGGTTCTGACAAAGGCAGCAGCAGAATAGCTGAGGTGGTTTGTGGGCTTAATGGGCTGGAGGCTGGACCTCCTACATGCTAACCAAGAGTTAATCTGAATGACTGCTTGGGGTGATGTCATAAAGTCTGTGGAAGTTGTTCGTTCCTTCTGTGTTGTACAGCAGTAAACATGTTTTTAATTATTTGTTTAGAAAGTTCACATTCTTATGAGATAGCTGAGGCAAATCAGGCTTTTCAAGACAGTATTTTGGTCTTATACCTGGTTTTCAGGAAAGAGGCTAAGATGGTCTTGATATAACAGTCATTGATCATTAATGGTAGGGAGATAAAGCAGAAGGCAAAATTATTAGAAGAAAGCATTATATTTTAGAATAAGGAGTCAGAATAAGTATTCTGTGTGTGTATGGGAAGGAGGTAGAACTACCAGGAGGTATTCTAGAAGTGGGAAATCTGATGCCAGGAAGACATCTCAGGATATAGCCCTGGAAGAAGGTATCTAACTAGCTGTTGTTTGGCAGAAGATAATGGAACAGTCCGTTAGCAACAGGCTATCAAATAAAGCAATTTTAAGTGATGGAAACAATCCTGTGTCCCTTCTTTTTCTTAGTCTTGTCTCGTCCTGCTGCAGTTTAACCTGAGTTTTGCTGAGCTAATTTTTAAAAATCTATTTTTCATTTCTTTTTCTTATCTCTCTTGTTCATAAGAGAGCTGTAACTAGTATGGGGATTGAGAATTAGATGAATGTAGGATCTACAGAAGTAGGGACAGGGCAGGCCTGATGTGGCTGCTGATGCCGTGAATTGGGTGGAGTAGTGTGAAGCAGTTTACCCAGTTTGTTAATCTCATCATAGCCTGTCTCTCCCCAGTGTTGCCACACATGCAGATCTTGTCATGTGGTCCAGCTAGTGTTGCCCTACTTGGAACCTGAAGGTAGAACAATGAGGATTCCCCCAGGTATTTGTTCTAGGGACTAAAAAGCCTTTCCAGTGGGACCCTTGGCCCAATCCCCAATGTAGCTCCATGGTTTTGCATGCATGGCCAGGTGTGGTGGTGCATGCCTGTAATCCCAGCACTCAGGAGGCTGAGGCAGGAGGATCACCATGAGTTCAAGGCCAGCCTTGGCTACATAGTGAGTTCAATGCCAGCCTGAATTGCTTAGTGAGACCCTGTCTCAAACAAAACAAAACATAAAAAACACATGGATGGCTGTTCTCAATCTTGTATAAGATGATGTCACACAAAATATTTCACGTGAAACACTGCAGCATGCCTGGCACCTATATAGAAAGTATTCAGACCACAAAAATATTCAGATAAGGCTTTGAGTTACTGTTAATTCTCTTAATTTATCACTGGGACATACTTTACATGTTTCAAAACATTTACAGAGAAATCTGGTGGCTCACGCTCTCTAAACTTGCTCTAGGGAGAGGCTAGTATTTCTCCAGGCAGAAAGAGTGGAGAATGAACAACTCGAGCATCTTTCCATAATCCAGAGTTATGTTTTGGACATGCTAGGGAAGCCTGTTCTCAGTCACTACCTTTTCCCCTAGGGAGGAAGTCCCCTTCCAAAACATGAGTGTCAGTTTTTCTTCCAAGGTGAAGCTTCTTGGCTGGGTTTAGCTTTAGTTTAGGTATTCTGCCTCAGCAACCAGAGGGAGACTGGGTTGCCTAGATTTCTCAGGGCAACTCCAGTCCTCAAGAATGACTTCCAGAAGCAGACTTCAATCCTTCTTGGGCATGGCCAAAACAAAAGCCAGCCAGTGGCCTTGCAGCTTGTGTCTAGGGACTTAGGGTTCTGCAGGACTGCAGTTTGCTGTTCTGGCCCGTGAGCTTCCTTCCCTCTTCCCCTTAGGAGATGGGTGATAGAGGCTTCCTTGCACTCCACCGGAGCCTCAAGTCCTTGCCTACTGGCAGCTGCCAGCTGGTGTGGCCACACAGTTGTAGGGTCCTTCAGCCTCCACCCCAGTGGGTAGTGGGAAACTCCAGCATCACCACTACACTTCTCAAAACGCCTCTTCTGGCCCTCACAATCCATGAATGACTAGCAAGCCCAGAGCCAGGGTGGGGTGTACCTGAAGACACTGACACTGTTGTCATTGTGTAACTGGCAGGAAGCCCACAAAGGCCCTAAATGGGAGACTGTAGAAGGATAGAGGAAGGCAGGAAGACTGCGGGCATGTGCAGTCATCATGGCAAGGGTGATGGGGGCCAGTTCAGGGCAGAGGGAATGAGGAGGGATATGCAAGGGGTAGAGACTTTAGGATATTCTGTCAGCCAAAGCCTATTCTAAAGTTATAAAAGTTTCCCTCAGAGTTACAGATGATCTGGCTGTAACCTGTCTGCAGCTCTTCTCTGCCAGACATCCCTAAGGCAATCATCCAGGGAATCTTGAATCTTGCAGCTTTCCCCAGGGAGACAGACAGACAGACAGACAGACACACACACACACACACACACACACACACACACACACACACACCCTCCCTTAAGGCCTAGCTGAGGTCACACATAATCCTTCAGATACTTGCCTTGCTACTCAAGAGTCTGTAGATGTTCTGTCGATATACTTTAGTCCTGGCCCCAAGGATCCACTGGTGGTTTGTTCTTATTCTTTCTTATTCTTTTACTATTTGGGTCTGCATCTCCAACACAGCATTTTGGAACAATGTCATATCACTGCCAGAATCCATGAGTATAGTATTTCTGAAAATGCATGTGACTGATTCTCCATCATTCACCCTGGGAAGTCATTACCACTGAAAAAATATAAAGATGCCAATGCAAAGACCCCAATTAGAAGGAACTAGATTGATCCATGTCCTTAACTTGTTCCACAATCCACTATACCTCTGGCTTGAAAAGTGTCTCTAAGGAGGGGAAAAAGCTTGAGATAATTACTACTTTCATTTACTGTCATTCTGGACAAATCTTTAAAAGATAAAAAAAAAGTCAAGCTGCTGAATGTTACAATCTCCCAGCTTCCACTACGCTGCAGATTTAACCAAGGAAGCACACAGCAGGCTAAACTGAATGTAAAAATGGTACCCAGTGGAAATGTTAACTTTCTTCTGTAAATTTTGGGTCATAAAACTAAGACATAGGGGTTGGGGATTTAGCTCAGTGGTAGAGCACTTGTCTAGCAAGTGCAAGGCCCTGAATTCAATCCTCGGAATCCCCCCCAAAAAACTAAGACATAAAAGAAAAACCCCAACTGAAACTTCAAGTAAGAATATCAACAATAAAAAACAGTCCTATTCACAGTAAGAAAACTATCTAGTAATAAAATGAGGACTCTTATTAGAAAAGTACATTTATGGGATTGGTGATTTAGTACAAGTGGTAGGAGCACTTGCCTAGCAAGTGTCAAGGCCCCGAGTTCTCCCCAGCACCATCCCCCCAAAAAAGTACAATTAAAACTCAAATGAAGAAAAGTAAGATATTACCAAATTAATTTTACTTAAATTAATAAATTTCCAGAAGGAATTGGTGTGTATCTAGGGAAATCTTGATTTTGGATATTTATTTACAAAAACAGGTTAAGAACAGGTTTACATTTCTGAAGATGGAGAGTACTTGGGCAGTTGCCTTGTATTAAAACAATTAGTAATTAAAATGTTAGGTATTAGTGCAAGAGTAGACACCAGCACTATCAGTATTTTTATACTATAGTTGCCTGGCACTGACCAATGGAACAGAATATAATTCTCAGAAACAAATCCTAGAATTTACTATGTGAGAAAGTGAACATTAAAATCTAATACGAAAACTAATTTTCCTACCAAAGTTTATTTACAAATACCAAATTAAATGTTCACCTGACACATTATATTAAAATGAAGAAGAGCCATAAAGATACCATTTTTTGGTTATAAAATTAGCAAAAAAAAAAATTAGCCAAACAGTATTCAATGGTAGGATTAGTGCACTGGGAGAAGTAGTTTCAAACTCTGGGCATTAATGTGAAGACAATTTAACGATGCGTACCAAAAAGTTTTTCAAAAGTGCAAGGCCTTGAGTTTGATTGCACACACCACCCCTGCAAAAAAAAGTTTTTCAAGTTCATGTTTTGTAACTTGGTAGTTTAATTTTTTAATTTTTAAGAGACAGGTCTCGCTATGTTGCCTAGCTGGCCCCAAGCCCAGGTAGCCAGACTATAAGCGTGTTCTACTATCTAGCTGAAAGTTTAATTTCTAATAATTCTCCTTAAGGTAGCAGTTTGAACTTACCTGCAAAAAAGTGTTTACCATATTACTTAATTTGAAAAATAGGAGCAAATACTTGTTTAGTAGGAGAAATGGTTCACTCAACTAATATATTGCAGAGAATTACAAAGCCATCAAATTTGAGGTTTGTGACAAGATTTTTAATGACATTTTGGGGAAATTCTCAGAAAACAGTATAATAGTTAAAACCCTGAGCTTTGGTATTAAATTTAAATCTCATGTTATTCCCTAGGTTATGTGATGCTGTCAAATTACCTAACTTCTCTAAACCTTAGCATTTAAAAGGAGATCACTACCTGGGTGTGTGGCTCAGTGGTACAGTATTTGTCTTGTATATACAAGGCCCCAAGTTCAATCCCTACCACACATGAGGATAAACACACATATACAATCCTATATACTCAACAAATATTAACTTACTAATATAAAAACAAAGTATATTGATAAGGTGTAAAATTTTATTTACAATTTTAAAAATATAAAACATATACTAAAGAGCTGAGATTATATCAACAGGATTGAATGTTTTTATATAATCTTCAATAATTAGCATATGTTAATTCACAAGACAATTAACATGCACTAAATAGGCAGTAACAGTTAATAATACAAAGTATGTCATAACTTTAAATTGAAAACCAAAAAGCTCAGCACTCTGGGACTCTGAGGCAGGAAGATTGTAAATCTGAGCCCAACCTGGGCAACGTAGCAAGATTCTGTCTCAAAAAGAATTTAAAAAAGGGGTTGGAGATTTAGCTTAGTGGTAGAATGCTTGCCTAGCAAGCGCAAGGCCCTGAGTCCATCCCCAGCACCCTCCCCCACCACAAAAAAAAAGAGCTGGGGATGTAGCTCAGTGCAAAGGTCCTGGGTTCAATCAATGCCTAGCTCCTACTCCACACACACACACACACAAAGGAAATCAAATCTATTCTTATCTCCTTAAAGGTAACTAGAGTTAGCATATAGCTTCTTTTATGTTGTGAATACACTAGTGGTATATGTATATACACATGTGTGGTGGGGATAGAACCTAGGTTTTCATGCATGCTAAGCACATGCTCTATTACTAAGCTACACAGTAGAATTTAAATACTTTTCTTACAGCCATTCCACTTTAGATAATCTGGGATCTGGGACAATAATCTCTCATTATTCAGATCTTTGTCTTAAATAGAAAAAAAATGAGCAGATCTATTCATACATTTAAAAAAATTTATTATTTTTAAACTGTATATTTTATCACCAAAATATACAAAATATGTTGATAAAAACAATGAAAAAAATTCACAGGGGCCAGGGATTTAGCTCAGTGGTTAGAGTGCTTGCCTTGCAAGCACAAGGCCCTAAGTTCGATCCCTGGTACCAAAAAAAAAATAATAATAATTAAAAAATTCACAGTAGACCTACCTCATATATTATCATATAACTATAGAAATCTTTAAACATAAAATCTAATTACTAGAACCAGAAGCTGAAGGCATATTTAAGGTATCCTTAATATTATGAGGCCTAGATTTTAAAAAGCTATCAATTCTTGAATGGATTCTATTCTGGAACTGTTTCTTGACTACTTCTTGTTGCATCTCTTTCAATGTGAAATGGAACCTTTGAAACTCAGGTGTGGCTTCCACAAAGTCAAGAAGGTAGTCCAAACTCTCTCTTACAGCAGATAATTTAAATTCAGTAGTCTGTTTCTCAGCTCCTCCTCCTTTTTGGACATCTTCCTTTGTAATTCCACCTTTTGTTTTGGGGAGACAACCCTCTTCATCATCATCTCCATTTAACCATACCCTATTGTTACGCAGCTTGTTTTCTAATTCTCCACATTTTTTAAGAAATTTGCTATAATCTCCATCTTCTAAGCTTTGAAGGTCATAGTCAAATTCCTTTTTGTAAATAAGATTTTCCCATGCATTTGCAATGGTTATTTGTTTTACTTCATTCCAACTTTTTGCCCAGTTAAAAATTGCATTTTTTATATTGTAGATTTTAATCTTAGAAACTTCTTTTTCTCCTTTATCTTGTTCACTATCACTTTCTTCAAAAATTACAAGATTCTCTTCAAGTTGTTTCTACCTTTAAAGTCGTTTGCAGCTCAAAATCACACCTTGGTTCATTGGCTGAATCAAAGTTGAAGTGTTATGAGGAAAGAACATGCATTTCATTTGACCATCCTCACTAGTTAGTGATTCAGCAGAAGGGTGAGCTTGGGAATTGTCCAGAAGTAATAATGCCCTGACATCCTCTTCATGGAATCTTAGAACATTAAATTGAAAATGCCGGACCTCAGGAACAAAATTTTGAAAGAACCATTCTGAAAACAATTCTCTGGTGAACCAAATATCTTTACTAGGTTTATATATCACAGGTACTGTACTTATGTCCTCTTTCACACTTTTGGGAAGCTTCGATTTGCCAATAATTACTGATTTTAACTTATGAGTTCCATCTGCATTTGCACATAAAAGGGCAGACAACTGTTGTTTGTTTGTTTTCCTCCTTGGCAGGCAGATATCTTTTCTATTTGCCTGAGTGTATTCTGGCATTGCCTTCCAAAAGAGGTCAGTCTCATCCCTGCTGTATAGCTGAGCTAGATGCAGTTTCTCCTCTTTGATTATCGGAGACAGTTTTTGTTTAAATGGTTCAACGTTTTTTGAAGCTGAACTTAGGTCTTTTTCTACACATACTTTTCAGTTCCCAATTGCATGTCTATTTCGAAATCTAAAAAGCCAACCAGGGCTAGCTTTAAAGTCTGTTCGCCCAAAACACTGTGCAAATCTCTCTGCAGCAGCCTGAAGCTCCACACCTCTAACAAGAACACCAGCTAAGCGTTCCTGTTGGTACCACATGTAGACTGCATCATCCACATCTCCATATTTGGCTCCCATTGTCCTCTTCTCAGCCCCTATTAATGGCATGTCCTGCTTCAGTACAAAGTCCAAAATCAATTTCTTATTCTTTTTAATGTCATAAAATGTTGATTTACTGATTCCAAATTCATCCATTACACTTTTAAGGGATCATCCAGCTTCAATTCTACTTAGAACTTTCATTTTCTCCTCCAAATTCAGTGTTGTATATTTCCTTCTCTTATTCATACTGAATTTTATTTCAAGAAACATGAAAAAAGAGAAAAGCCTTATTGAATTAGAAAAAAATTTGAAAACAACAAAAAGCTACCACAAAACTCCAAAAGGCACCGGCATTTTTAGTGGAAGGTAATGGACTAAAAAAGATAAGATCTCATGATTGAAGTGCTAGTCTAGCGGTAAAGGGCCTATGTACTCAGCTGCTGCTGCCAAAGTCCTGCCTGGCTGTTGCTATTAGAAGATATGGAAAATCAGTTTTCAGAACCCCACTGTTTCTTCTCTCCATGGACAAATATAGCTGCCCCAGTGCCCGCAAGAACAGTCCCAGGAGAGATTAAAAAAAAAAAAATGATGCAGGAGAAAAGGGAGTGTGGAAAAACTCGAAGACTGTAACAGAGTAATCCAGTATAGCAGAAATTCAATGTGGCTTTCAAATAACCTGATTTTAACTCACTGCTGCAAAAGAAAACAGTGCTTATGTTGCTCTTTATGTAGCATTCAATGGGGAACAATTTATCTACTTGGATGGACTCTAAGCCTCAAGAACTTTGACACTGGAATCTCTGGAAAGCTGGAACATGGGAACAGTTGTATAGAATCTTTAGGTTAAGGTGAAGGAAGGTAAGTTCTGTTGCACACAGGAATGAAACCCAACTTTTATTGCATTCAATATGGCATTCTCAAAGACTGAGCTTTAAACCTGAGGGTCTCTTATGTTGCCAGAGTAATCTGTAAATATGTAAATATTAGTATCACTTTTTCAGTCTCATATCTTCTCCCTTTTGTATATCTGAGGAATTCTCAAGTGTTACTTTTCACTGAAATTGTTCTGTATATGGAATATTATCAAGTTTCAGAATCATGGCAATTCCTTAGAGATAAGCCTCAAAGTTTTACAAATGTTTTAATATAATTAAAAAGATATGTCCTTTCATCTGTTTTTCTAAATTTACAGCAGGATGCCAAATAACATACTTTTCATACTTGAGACTCTGATTTCTCTTCAGTGTAGATTTTACTTAATTTGAACCAAGATTCAACTGCCTGAAAAAAATTCAAAATTTCATTTTTTCTACTTGTGTTTCTGTTCAATTGTTTCCCATTAAGCCCTTTTGCTGGCAAACTCTTCTGTAGTTTTGCACCTTCAAATATTTCTTTCCGGTCCTGCTGGTGCTGCCCACAGTCATTCAAGTCTTTAGAAATGTACTACTCTAGGTTAATTTCATGGTTTTCATTTTAGATACACAATTTCATGGGAAGAAACAATAATCGCCACTTTTATCCATTCCAGGTGCTATGAAGAAAGAAAGATATGTCAGAGGAAAGAGGAAAATGACTGGTCTCTCTGTTATTCTCCTCCTTTAGGTCAGAACCTTATTCCTCATTCATTCCCCAACCACAGTAGACAGAATTCTCTCAAGTCTCTCATCTAGAAATGCAGAGTCAGAGCACTGAATTATTGGGCACTAAAAGATCATGAAAGAATGTAATACAGTATTTAGGCTGTGGAGCCAATGACAGGTTAAGAAACTTTCTAAACCAGTCCAGTATATTTAATGTAATTACTAAGTGGTAACCATTATAAATGGAAAATGAAAAACAACACTTATTAGCCAGTAGCAGCACCATTAACTCCAGTTAATCCCCCAGCAAAAGCATTTAGTCTTCTATGGCGGTTGTGTAGGTGTCTCAGAAGTAACTCAATATATTTGCTTTCATTGTTTCCTAGCTGTACATTCATCATTTCTAAAATAGTGCCAAAGTGGAGGAAAGTGCAACCTAAAAGAAAGACGTAGGCAAATTCAGTGGGCTCCACAGGAAGAGTAAGAACTATGGCACCAAACCTCACATAGTAAAAATCATCAGTGGCTTCCATACTATTCATCATTTGTATTTTGCTTCCTCTTCCCTCCCTTCTTCTCCCTTTGACCAACTTCCTCCCTGTGTTATAATTCAAGCCTGCTAATGACACCTAAGGGCGCTCCTTGGCACTGCTGACAGAACTTCACTTATTCAATTTAATAAATTCTAACTAGGTATAAGCTCAGCATAGACCAGGTGATGAGCTTCTCAAGGTAGGGGCATTACTGTCCACTGGTTCTGAAGGACTGGGGACAATAATCACTTAAAAACATTAAGTACCAACCTGACCGAGATTCTAAGGAAATGAACCTTTTCTGACACAGATTCAAGTGACTTAAGCAAATTCTCATTACTATTGTCTGTTTATTCTCACTCAAAAGGGATCAAGATCTATGCTGCAGAGAAGTATAATACCTTTCTGTCCCAAAGCAAAAGTAGCATAACGACTTCTCATATCATTTTCAAGTTAAACTTACCTAAGAACTGCCCCAGAAAGAAGTTCCCACCCAGAACCCTCAGATGGTCCTCCTAGAGTTAATTTCTTAAACGCAGTCTTCTCCAGGATAATGTCCAGGCAAGCTGATTTTTTTCAACCTCTTAAAATTCTTACTCTAAATGTAACCCAACTGAGTAAAAACGTACTACCACCTTACATTATAATCTTTCCAGCTTTCAAATCTGTTACTCTTCCTTTTGCCTGGTGTGTGTCTCCACACTCTGCTGTGGGTAAAATCTGTCGAGACTTTTTATAATTTCCCCAACCCCAAATCAATGTTTATTTCTTTGGAGTCTTAAAGGGTTCAGTTTATGCCCTTTTTACTTCCCTGTGTTATTTATTGGAAATTGCTTCAGTCTTTTAGATTACTTGAGGACAAAAGCATAAAGCACATTTAACGAATAACCGCTAGATTGGTATAGGCTGACATTAAGAAAATTTGGAGGTCACTAACAACCCAAAACGCTACGATTCATATGTATAATGCAATAAATATTTATGGAATGCCTACCTCACTCAGGTGACTAATTTGCAGCCCTACATTCCAGTTCTGCAGGTGCCCCTGGTAAGTTGTATGTCCCTGAGCAAGTCACTTCCCACGTGTTGTTTTCTGTGACAAGAGAAATACAAAAGGAACCTATTTAAAAGGTTAAAACCCAGCTCACGGGAAACACAACAGTTGTGAGGAAAGCACCATTCGAAACTGAAAGCGCTCAAAACCCTCAGCGGTCGTCCTCCCTAATCTAGCAGTAGCCTGTCAGACACCAAACGGCCTCTTCCTTGAGGAAGCTGTGGTGAGCCTCGCGACGTCAGCGGGACGGGCGCACAGCGTAGAGCTTGCAGGGGGCGACAGCCGCGCGACGGGGATGCCGGAACGAAGGAGACAAGGAGACGCGAGAGGGTGACGCCCAGCGCCACGCCGGATGCAGGCCCCCCCTAAACTCCCGCGGACCCCCAGACTTGGTAGCGCTAACTCTTTCCTGCCCGGGAGTTGGTGGCTGTTCCCAGCAGGAAGGGAGCGCAGGGCTGCGACGCAGTCGCATTGGCTCCTCAACCAGAGCACCGGGTGGGGCCGCCAGAGGACCCGGGACTCATCACTTCCGCTTCCCGTCGCGCGCGCGGGCCCCAGGCTGCGAAGGAATAGCGGCGGATGGGTGTCTCACAAAGGCAGATTTTGGACGGGTGGTGCAAGACCTTGTGGCACCAACTCTCGGGCTCTGCTCACCAGCCCGCCTCCGACTGGCGAGAGCGGAGAGCTGCGCTCGTCG